>JAWQFJ010000160.1:89507-99507 GCA_034096865.1 Theodoxus fluviatilis | reverse complement strand
GGTTGGTCTCTTCTAAACACTCGTCCGTCGAAGTTTCTCATTTGATCAAGTTGAAACTTTACTACTCATTAGAAGAAAGATTGCTCTTTCGTTCGGTGTATGTTTGAACTTCCGGTGAAAATCGAAAGACGAGTTATGGATGAAAGTTCGAACGTCATCGGACATTTTGTTAAAATTTGCTCACTCCCGCTTTTCCGATCAATTTCGTAGTCACCCTCGGATTCTACAAGATTTCCCCCTTCCAACGCTATATTCGATGTTAATGTACGACGAATCTACTTTTTGTCTAGCGCCCGGATTGTGCGCTTGAAAGGAGAAAACAGGCGGAAATTTTCCACCTGTTTGTGTGTACATCGGACCGCAATGGCGTTGTGTAGACGCGTGCTCGATTACCACATTCAGCGTGCGTTAATCGTTGAAGCACCAGACAATTTGGGACAAAAGTATCATCATTTTAAGGAGTACGTGTTTGAAAATTTTCTGCATTTGTCAGTTTTTGAATCAATCTGCTGTAAAAATAATAAAAAGAATTAGATTTTTTTTTACAACGGGTGTATTGTGCGTGAGTTTGGTCGTGCGCCATACACTTTTCTCTTTAAAATTGTCATGTAACACAGTACGCTAGGTCATGGAAAATGTTGTTGAAGGTCATGGAAAGTCATGGAAAAGTCATGGAATTTTGTATCTAAAAACCTGTACGAACCCTGGGAGTGATGCTCAGCATGTGCTATTAATGACTGGTTTATACTTATCCAATGCCAGAGTTTAAACTGAGTCGTGACAGAGGAATTAACTATGCTTGCTCGCTCTCGCTCTCGCTCCCTCTCTCTCTCTCTCTCTCTCTCTCTCTCTCTCTCTCTCTCTCTCTCTCTCTCTCTCTCTCTCTCTCTCTCTCTCTCTCTCTCTCTCTCTCTCTCTCTCTCTCTCTCTCTCTCTCATACAAACACACACGCACGCACACACACACACACACACACACACACACACACACACACACACACACCACTCCCTTCCAACACACTACCTTCCTTTCCATCACAGATGGGCCGTGCTTTGTCCCTCTCCCCGCCCCAAGTCCTGCAATTGCCCAAGCTTTCATGATTCTACAACCTTCCCCTAACACTCCTAGGCCTCCCCCCTTCCCCTCCCTCCCCCCTCCCCCTCCTTCATCCCCCATCCTCTCCCCCCTCCCTTTGCCACACCCACTCATTATCACGCCGTTTTCCCCCCCCCCCCCTCCCCCCTCCCTCCCCCCTCCCTCATCCCCTCCCTCCCCCCTCCCTCATCCCCCATCCTCTCCCCCTCCCTTTGCCACACCCACTCATTATTACGCCGTTTTCCCCCCCTCCCCTCCCCCCTCCCTCCCTCCCTCCCTCCCCCCCATCCTCTCCCCCCTCCCTTTGCCACACCCACTCATTATCACGCCGTTTCCCCCCCCCCCCCCCTCCACCCCACCCCCTTTTCCCCCACCCCAGCCCCCTTTTCCCCCACTTCTCCTGTTTTGACTGTTATGAAATGAGTCAGTGTTGGCGGCCTAACACTGCAGTGGATGAGAGGGTAGACGTTACTTTCCAAACTTGAACTGCGGGTCTTCTGTGAACTTCTCTGCCCAGGTATCTGAAACTGGCAATGCAGGAAGATGGAACTTGGGGAACTTTGTGAGGACTGAGTAAGTCCTGTACATCTTGACTCTGTTGAACTAATGGACAAGCAAGATCAAATCTTGTCATGGATATTGTCCAATAGGATATTGTTTGAGTGTTGTGTGACCTGAAAACTCTGATAACACCTTTTGTTTGTAACCCAGTAGGTGTACATACTCAATAACTGTCGCACACTTCTCCGCACTCATGCCAGGTTTCCTCCTATACTTCCTGAACTGATAATTTCCTTGACACTGCCTTTGCTTGCAGACACACACACACACACACACACACATGCACACACACACACACACACACACACACTCATGCACACACACACACACACACACACACACACACACACACACACACACACACACACACACACACACTCACCACTGCAGGAGTGGATTATGGCACCTGACAGTTGACCCTCTGTCTCCTGACTTGAGTTGACTTGGCATTGATCTGCCTTCCATGGCCTCTTTTCCCTTCTCCCTCTCCCTGTGTGTGTGTGTGTGTGTGTGTGTGTGTGTGTTGTGTTGTGTTGTGTTGTGTTGTGGTGTGTTGTGTTGTGTTGTGTTGTGGTGTTGTGTTGTGTTGTGTTGTGTTTGTGTGCTTGTGCCCTTGTGTGCGCCCTTGTGTGCGCCCGTGTGTGCGCCCGTGTGTGCGCGTGTGTGTGCGCCTGTGTGTGCGCCTGTGTGTGCGCGTGTGTGTGCGAGTGTGTGTGCGCCTGTGTGTGCGCCTGTGTGTGCGCGCGCGTGCGTGCACGTGTGTGCGCGTGTGTGTGTGCGCGCGTGTGTGCGCGCGTGTGTGTGTGTCGGTGTGTTTGTGTCTGTGTCGGTGTGTTTGTGTCTGTGTCGGTGTGTGTGTCTGTGTCGGTGTGTGTGTTTGTGTGTGTGTTTGTGTGTGTGTGTGTGTTGGGGGTGTGTGTGTGTGTGTGTGTGTCACAGCGTGTTTCTGCCGGCTCTGTGTGTGTGTGTGTGTGTGTGTGTGTGTGTGTGTGTGTGTGTGTGTGCATGCATGCATGTTTGCGTGTGTGTATGTGTGTCACTGTGTGTGTGTGTTGTGTGTGTGTTGTGTGTGTGTGTGTGTGTTTGTTTGCCACTTCTGCATTCAAGTATATATTCAAATTTAAACCCATCAGCTGAAGTATGGGGAAGTACTACACTGCCTGTCAGACCGGACAGCAGAGCTGGTGGAGGGATGACTGTGGAGAGAGAAGCTTTGCTTGTGGTGGTCTGGTGTTGTCCAACATGTCCACTCTCACTCACTCTGGTTCCCATGGAATTTCAGTGCTGGGCAGTCAGCAAACTGTGCTCTGCCCCTCATTTCCTGATGAGAGGATGAGTGGTGTCACCCTTTTCTGTTTGGGATGGGATGATGCCATGACATGGTGCAGTAGCTGCTGTAGAGATGGCAGGGGAGTGCCTGTTGTGGTGATGAGGCCTGCTTGGCTGCTGGTGATGATGTGGTTGACTTTTGCTCTGTCACCAGCTTGATTCCTGTGTTGTGATTCCAAGAGGCTTGTTTTGAGTTTGTCATCACTGTGAATGCTGTTTTGATGAAGTCCCCTTCACAATCACCATGACTGTTGTTGTCATGATTGGGTCCATTTCATTAACATGATGTGACAAGCAAGCTATGATTATTGTCATCACATGCCAGGGTAGCATGATGCATTTGAATGACAAGTGTAGCAGGACTGGTCCTCATAGACTGGATGAGTTCTTGTACTGGGACTAAAAGTTCCCAGCAGCTGCTGTTGGCAAAAGTTTTGTAGCGGTGGGTATCGGGTAGTGGTTGAATAGGTGTGGGTAGTGGTGGAGTGTGGAGGAGTGAGGTGTGGGTAGCGGAGTGAGGTGTGGGTAGTGGTGGTGTGGGTAGTGGTGGAGTAGGTGTGGGTAGTGGTTGAATAGGTGTGGGTAGTGGTGGAGTGTGGAGGAGTGAGGTGTGGGTAGCGGAGTGAGGTGTGGTTAGTGGTGGAGTAGGTGTGGGTAGTGGTGGAGTAGGTGTGGGTAGTGGTGGAGTAGGTGTGGGTAGTGGTGGAGTGAGGTGTGGGTAGTGGTGGAGTAGGTGTGGGTAGTGGTGGTGTGGGTAGTGGTGGAGTAGGTGTGGGTAGTGGTGGAATAGGTGTGGGTAGTGGTGGAGGAGTGAGGTGTGGGTAGCGAAGTGAGGTGTGGGTAGTGGTGGTGTGGGTAGTGGTGGAGTAGGTGTGGGTAGTACTAGTGGTTGAATAGGTGTGGGTAGTGGTGGAGTGTGGAGGAGTGAGGTGTGGGTAGCGGAGTGAGGTGTGGGTAGTGGTGGAGTAGGTGTGGGTAGTGGTGGTGTAGGTGTGAGTAGTGGTGGAGTAGGTGTGGGTAGTGGTGGAGTAGGTGTGGGTAGTGGTGGAGTAGGTGTGGGTAATGGTGGAGTAGGTGTGGGTAGTGGTGGAGTAGGTGTGGGTAGTGGTGGAGTGAGGTGTGGGTAGTGGTGGAGTAGGTAGTGGTGGAGTAGGTGTGGGTAGTGGTGGAGTGAGGTGTGGGTAGTGGTGGTGTGGGTAGTGGTGGAGTAAGTAGTGGTGGGGTAGTGGTGGAGTAGGTGTGGGTAGGGGTGGAGTAGGTAGTGGTGGAGTAGGTGTGGGTAGTGGTGGAGTAGGTGTGGGTAGTGGTGAAGTAGGTGTGGGTAGTGGTGGTGTGGGTAGTGGTGGAGTAGGTAGTGGTGGGGTAGTGGTGGAGTAGGTGTGGGTAGTGGTGGAGTAGGTGTGGGTAGTGGTGGAGTAGGTGTGGGTTGTGGTGGTGTGAGGTGTGGGTAGTGGTGGAGTAGGTGTGGGTAGTGATGGAGTGAGATGTGGGTAGTGGTGGTGTGGGTAGTGGTGGAGTAGGTGTGGGTAGTGGTGGTGTTGGTGTGGGTAGTGGTGGTGTTGGTGTGGGTAGTGGTGGAGTGAGGTGTGGGTAGTGGTGGAGTAGGTAGTGATGGAGTAGGTAGTGGTGGAGTAGGTGTGGGTAGTGGTGGAGTAGGTGTGGGTAGTGGTGAAGTAGGTGTGGATAGTGGTGGCGTGGGTAGTGGTGGAGTGGGTAGTGGTGGAGTAGGTGTGGGTAGTGGTGGAGTAGGTAGTGGTGGAGTAGGTGTGGGTAGTGGTGGAGTAGGTGTGGGTAGTGGTGGAGTAGGTGTGTGTAGTGGTGCAGTGGAGTGTGGGTAGTGGTGGAGTAGGTGTGGGTAGTGGTGGAGTAGGTGTGGGTAGTGGTGGTGTGGGTAGTGGTGGTGTGGGTAGTGGTGGAGTAGGTGGAGTAGGTGTGGGTAGTGGTGGAGTAGGTGTGTGTAGTGGTGCAGTGGAGTGTGGGTAGTGGTGGAGTAGGTGTGGGTAGTGGTGGAGTAGGTGTGGGTAGTGGTGGAGGTGTGGGTAGTGGTGGTGTGGGTAGCGGTGGAGTAGGTGTGGGTAGTGGTGGAGTAGGTGTGGGTAGTGGTGGAGTGTGGAGGAGTGAGGTGTGGGTAGCGGAGTGAGGTGTGGATAGTGGTGGTGTGGGTAGTGGTAGAGTAGGTGTGGGTAGTAGTGGAGTGAGGTGTGGGTAGTGGTGGAGTAGGTGTGGGTAGTGATGGTGTGGGTAGTGGTGGAGTAGGTAGTTGTGGAGTAGGTGTGGGTAGTGGTGGAGTAGGTGTGGGTAGTGGTGGAGGTGTGGGTAGTGGTGGTGTGGGTAGTGGTGGAGTAGGTGTGGGTAGTGGTGGAGTAGGTGTGGGTAGTGGTGGAGTAGGTATGGGTAGTGGTGGAGTTGGTGTGGGTAGTGGTGGAGTAGGTGTGGGTAGTGGTTGAGTGAGGTGTGGGTAGTGGTGGAGTGAGATGTGGGTAGTGGTGGAGTGAGGTGTGTGTAGTGGTGGAGTGAGGTGTGGGTAGTGGTGGAGTGAGATGTGGGTAGTGGTGGAGTGAGGTGTGGGTAGCGGAGTGAGGTGTGGGTAGTGGTGGAGTGAGGTGTGGGTAGTGGTGGAGTAGGTGTGGGTAGTGATGGAGTAGATGTGGGTAGTGGTGGAGTGAGGTGTGGGTTGTGGTGGAGTGAGGTGTGGGTAGTGGTGGAGTAGGTAGTGGTGGAGTAGGTGTGGGTAGTGGTGGAGTAGGTGTGGGTAGTGGTGAAGTAGGTGTGGATAGTGGTGGCGTGGGTAGTGGTGGAGTAGGTGTGGGTAGTGGTGGAGTATGTGTGGGTAGTGGTGGAGTAGGTAGTGGTGGAGTAGGTGTGGGTAGTGGTGGAGTAGGTGGAGTAGGTGTGGGTAGTGGTGGAGTAGGTGTGTGTAGTGGTGCAGTGGAGTGTGGGTAGTGGTGGAGTAGGTGTGGGTAGTGGTGGAGTAGGTGTGGGTAGTGGTGGTGTGGGTAGTGGTGGAGTAGGTGTGGGTAGTGGTGGAGTAGGTGGAGTAGGTGTGGGTAGTGGTGGAGTAGGTGTGTGTAGTGGTGCAGTGGAGTGTGGGTAGTGGTGGAGTAGGTGTGGGTAGTGGTGGAGTAGGTGTGGGTAGTGGTGGAGGTGTGGGTAGTGGTGGTGTGGGTAGTGGTGGAGTAGGTGTGGGTAGTGGTGGAGTAGGTGTGGGTAGTGGTGGAGTGTGGAGGAGTGAGGTGTGGGTAGCAGAGTGAGGTGTGGATAGTGGTGTGGGTAGTGGTGGAGTAGGTGTGGGTAGTAGTGGAGTGAGGTGTGGGTAGTGGTGGAGTAGGTGTGGGTAGTGATGGTGTGGGTAGTGGTGGAGTAGGTGTGGGTAGTGGTGGAGTAGGTGTGGGTAGTGGTGGAGTGTGGAGGAGTGAGGTGTGGGTAGCAGAGTGAGGTGTGGATAGTGGTGGTGTGGGTAGTGGTGGAGTAGGTGTGGGTAGTAGTGGAGTGAGGTGTGGGTAGTGGTGGAGTAGGTGTGGGTAGTGATGGTGTGGGTAGTGGTGGAGTAGGTAGTGGTGGAGTAGGTGTGGGTAGTGGTGGAGTAGGTGTGGGTAGTGGTGGAGGTGTGGGTAGTGGTGGTGTGGGTAGTGGTGGAGTAGGTGTGGGTAGTGGTGGAGTAGGTGTGGGTAGTGGTGGAGTAGGTATGGGTAGTGGTGGAGTTGGTGTGGGTAGTGGTGGAGTAGGTGTGGGTAGTGGTTGAGTGAGGTGTGGGTAGTGGTGGAGTGAGATGTGGGTAGTGGTGGAGTGAGGTGTGTGTAGTGGTGGAGTGAGGTGTGGGTAGTGGTGGAGTGAGATGTGGGTAGTGGTGGAGTGAGGTGTGGGTAGTGGTGGAGTGAGGTGTGGGTAGTGGTGGAGTGAGGTGTGGGTAGCGGAGTGAGGTGTGGGTAGTGGTGGAGTGAGGTGTGGGTAGTGGTGGAGTAGGTGTGGGTAGTGATGGAGTAGATGTGGGTAGTGGTGGAGTGAGGTGTGGGTAGTGGTGGAGTGAGGTGTGGGTGGAGGAGTGAGGTGAGGGTAGTGGCGGACTGAGGTGTGAGTGGAGGAGTGAGGTGTGAGTGGAGGAGTGAGGTGTGGGTAACGGAGTGAGGTGTGGGTGGAGCTGTGAGGTGTGGGTGGAGGAGTGAGGTGTGGGTGGAGGAGTGAGGTGTGGGTGGAGGAGTGAGGCGTGGGTGGAGGAGTGAGGCGTGGGTGGAGGAGTGAGGTGTGGGTGGAGGAGTGAGGCGTGGGTGGAGGAGTGAGGCGTGGGTGGAGGAGTGAGGTGTGGGTGGAGGAGTGAGGCGTGGGTGGAGGAGTGAGGTGTGGGTGGCAGAGTGAGGTGTGGGTGGAGGAGTGAGGTGTGGGTGGTGGAGTAGTAGGTGTGGGTAGTGGAGGAGTAGGTGTGGGGTAGTGGAGGAGTAGGTGTGGGTAGTGGAGGAGTAGGTGTGGGTAGTCGAGGAGTAGGTGTGGGTACTGGAGTTTGCCTAGGATGCCCCAGTTCTTCCTGCTTCTTCACTTTGTGGAAACCTTGAGTTGTAACCATGATGCTGCAGAAATGTGTGGTAGGTGTGATACCCATGTGGACACAGTGTGTGTGAAGGGCTCAGGTGACCACTGCTGCATGGTGACTCACACAGACTAAATTACCTTCTCTGCTTCACACTGAAACATATTTCTAGTGGTTCTCTGCACAGTCATTCATTTCAGGATGCAGTGGGGAGAATTTAAAGTAGTTGAATTTTATACCATGGAAAATGTCACTGAAAAAGTTTCACACAGCTTACAAAACAGACAATGTAATCTCAACAGTGCAGACAACAGGGGCTGGATTAGAAATGGACTCCATATTTTAAAAAAGGCTGAAATTGACATTTGTGTGGGAGGCCGGAGTGATATGAATGTTGCATTTTGTGATGCATATCAGTTCAGATTTAGAATGATCACTCAACTTTTAGGGCCATGTATGTATGAGGAAATTAAACAACATTTACTGTGCAAAGAAGGAATTGCAGAAAAATTCAGTCATGGACTTGTTTATGAATGCTGTTATTTTCGTGTATCTCAAGTCTATCTGACTTGGGGAAAAAAACTTTATCTAAAAATGGACTTGTTACAAAAACTTGAAAGGGTTTGCAAATGAAATGCGAGTTAATTAAAGCATAGATACATGTGGTTTTTATAGAAATAAAGAATTTGAACCCATCTAATTTGATCTGTTTTCAGTAATTCCACCACTCATAAAACTTTTAACAAGAAGCTGTTTGCAATGAATCAGTAAAGAATGTACCACAATAGAACAATGATGTTGATTTGTGGGTTGGGGGTTAAAAGAATAAACCCAACGTGTCTCCCTACACAATGCGTAAGAGGCAAATAAATAGGGACATCGTGACTTGATTTGCATTTACTCTAAACTGTTCAAATGACTTTTGTGCTTAACGGCCTTACATAGCCTACAAAGGCTTATAGGTCGTCAAACTCTATCTATCCATCCATTGGCAGTCTTCTGCTGGTACAGGGTTGAACTGCTACAAGAAGCAAAAGAGAGAATGGCTGGATAGAATGGAGACTTCTGATAAGTCTTGAAGCTGTGTGTCTGGTGATGAAAACGACCACATCACTGTTGTTGTACCACATCGCTGTTGTTGCACCACATCGCTGGTGTTGTACCACATCGCTGTTGTTGCATCACAATGCTGTTGTTGTACCACATCGCTGTTGTTGTACCACATCGCTGTTGTACCACATCGCTGTTGTTGTACCACATCGCTGTTGTTGCACCACATCGCTGGTGTTGTACCACATCGCTGTTGTTGCACCACATCGCTGTTGTTGTACCACATCACTGTTGTTGTACCACATCGCTGTTGTTGCACCACATCGCTGTTGTTGTACCACATCGCTGTTGCACCACATCGCTGTTGTTGTACCACATCGCTGTTGTTGTACCACATCGCTGTTGTTGTACCACATCGCTGTTGTTGTACCACATCGCTGTGGGTTTCTGCTCTTCACTGCTCTAGGTAGAGATGTGTTTTGAGTGTGGGTGCTGTGGACCATGAACTGCCAGTAGCAGTTGCAGTGTGAGTGACCCCTTGACACATCACAGAGAGCTCAGAGCTGTGTGACTGTCAATGATTGAGTGTCCATGATTGATCGCTCCATGATTGATTGCTACATGATTGATTGCTACATGATTGATTGCTCTATGAATGCTCCACGGAGGTGCTCAGCCGGACAAATGCTGAACTACAGAATCCTATGGTGCTGTCTGCATGACTCAGCCCTCAGGGCTGCGTGAGAATATGGCGTCATAAACAGAGCCACATGGAAGTTATCGGTCTGCTTTGAGCCAGCTCTTCGGAGATGTAAATGATTGTGGGTGGGAAGGCATGGGGTGTGCAGTCATTGGAAAGCGTTTCTCCCTCTTGGTGCCTAGTCACTTCAACTCCAGTGTGATCAGGAATCAAGTGCACCCTGTATGGCCACAGAGAATAGCAGTGTCTCATTGTGTCACATGCTGTCAAGGTTGGGCAATAAGTGGGAATCATGAGCAACAGAGCAAGTCAGCCTGAAACTTGATATCAGTCTTCCAGACTGGTGTGTTCTGCTGGTAAAGTCCTGTATTTGCTATTGAAAACCTCTTGTGAGGTATTTTATTCTTCAAACGAGTAGGTGTGTGTGAGAAATCTTTATGGATCAGGTGGTTTTTACTTCTTCCTCATCACGACTTAGAAAAGTGTGTGCCAGTTGGCCTCACTCCAATTCTGGAAGTATATTTGTTACCGGACGATGATCATGTCTAGTCAGTTGGTGGTTGTTGACATCAACACAAGCTCCAACAGGTTTTCTTTTTGACTGAATGCTGCCACAACCTGTTTCTTTACAACTGCCACCTTGAATGCACGCCTTGAATGCACACCGACTAAAAAACCTGTTTCACCCGGTCTTCACTGCTTGCAAGGCGTGAGTGCTATCAGTGTCTACAGGGTCTGAACA
>JAWQFJ010000160.1:64507-84507 GCA_034096865.1 Theodoxus fluviatilis | reverse complement strand
CACTGCTCGCCTGGGCCAGGCCAGTTGAGTTGTGTGCTTGGTGTCGACAGTGGCAGTCGTCAAGTCGCTACTTTGGAACAGACGCACAGGGCCGGACTAAATGAGTTGTGGGGGGGGGGTTCCTTTTTGGTTGGGGGGGACAAATCAGCGAAGTGGCGAAGCCACGAGCGCGCGCCTGCGAAGCAGGCGCGCAAATTAGGGGGGTCCGGGGGCATGCCCCCCCGGAAATTTTTTGAAAAACGGTTAAAATCTGTGCAATCTGGTGCATTCTGGGCCTTGTTTTGAGGGGTAAGAGCAGCATTGTTTTTGGAGACACACAAAAAATATTTATTTAAAAAAATCAAACCAAGGTACATGCTTTTTCTAGGGGGGGGGGGGGGGTTCCGGAACCCCTGGAACCCCCCCCTGGGTCCGGCCCTGGACGCAGGTTTTGGGACAACATGACTACGTACCAGCAGCTGTGCTATCGCTCTCCTTACGCGACGTTGGGGACGGTAAACACGAAAGTAGCAGGTGAGGAGATGTTACTATAGGTACGGTGGAGACCGACCACAGGATATTCTGCGTTCTTATTGGCCGTCGTCAGCTCAGCTGGAAGTGAAGCTGCCGTTATTAAGAACGATCGCGCTGGATTTTGTATTGATATTCGCTCTCCCAAAGAGTAAGAGGAAAGGAACTAAGTGTAAGGGGAACATGTAAAACAATAGATCCGTATTTTCTTAACTCCATTATTGGACGTAAAGGCAGGATAGAGTAAGAAAACCGTAGAATTCTCGTCGGACCATGGAGAACCTGGGAATCGCTGGCGTTTCTTGTAGTGTAGACAGAGGTGGACTTGAGTATTCAGTGACCCACTGTAGGCTTCCTCTTGATAACGGCAACATACGTACGTGTGTGTGTGTGTGTGTGTGTGTGTGTGTGTGTGTGTGTTTGTGTTGGCTAAATACTTTCAGAACAAAAATTACAAGTGATATCATGTTGTGCTCAAGATCCCTTCTGCAAGACTGCAGACCCAAGCCACAAGTGTTGTGGGGATTGCATGATCACTTACAGTGGGGCCTGTACCTATGCCAGGAGTAATGGTGGGGTGCATAATGGTAGAGTGCAATGGTAGAGTGCATAGTGCATAATGGTAGAGTGCAATGGTTGAGTGCATCTGAACAGCAGTCTTCTCGTCGCCCTGGCCGTCTCAAAGGTGTTTGCCGGAAGGTGTTTTGTTTCCAGGCTGTAGCTGTGAGAGGGCATTGGAACCAGCTGCTACATTAGAACTTGGCTCATGTAACTTGCACAGGTCTAGATTACTGACTTGTTCAAGTGTTGGGAAATACATCATGTGGAAAGTGGACTGATCAGACCTTTCTAAGATTCGTGAGGGTTTTCAATGCGAGACAACTGTACACATTATTTCAGACTAAGAGGATTTTTTTTTTACACAAGCTACAAAACATGTCGAGTAATCAATTTTGAAATCCACTTCTAAAGAAGTTTAGAGCACTTTTGAATTGCATATTTGGCTGCATTCAATGTGTTGTCGTGGAAACAGAGTGAGGGGCAATATTATATTATATTATATTGAATATATTTTGAAAATTAAATTTCCAGCTTAAATGAATATATTAGCTGCCAGTAATAAACTGTTCACTATTTATGGCTGTACTTTTTCTCTTTTTTTCTTCCTTTTGTGTGACATGGCTCTCCGTCTTGTGACTTCATCTCCATATGTTTCGATTGCTGTCTCTGAATAGTCTTACTCAGCGATTGCTGTGCTGACTTGTCATGGCAATGAGTCATGGACTGCAATTGTAATTGAGAATAAGTCCTTTCTCTCACACCCACTGAAATAAAAGGGTAAATGGTGTGTTCAGTGTTTCAAAATCTTGTCAGATAAAAACGCAATAGGAGTTGTGAATTTTTTCACCTGATTGTGTCATATGATCATGATGTCATCAATTATCCAAGTTCACAATCTAATGTGACAAAGGTCGTTTGTATTCGCTATCTTGTTGCCTGACGTGGCCTGTTGCTTAATGTTGGTATCGGGAAGTGTGACAGTACTGTCTGGCCATGTGATTTGTCATGAGATAGTGATAGTGATAGTTTTCCTCCGGTTTGCTCTATCTTCCACAGCCTGTTGGATGAATTTTTTGTTGTTCAGGGGAGTGGGGTGGGGGAGTGGCAACCATTGCATATATATATGTAATGCATGAGAGTCATTGAATGGGTTTTTCCATGACTACTTCACTTGCATCCAAGGTTGGCTGAGGCAATCTTGTAACCTAGTTTCACATCCTGGCACTGTATCACTTCCTTCTGTGTGATGTCACAGCGGAGGAAAATGGGGGTGTCCTGTCCTGTGTGACTTTCCATTCCATTCGTCTTCTTGTCCTTCCTTGATGTCTGCTGCTGTGTGGTTCATTCACTTTCCAATCCCCACAGTGGTGATCTTGTCTCTCCCTGCCCTTCCTTGGTGGAACCAGGATGTTTTTTTCTGTGACTTTTCCTTGTTGCTCCCTCTCCTTCCGTGTCTGGAGCTCAGGTCAGAGTAGATGCCTAGTGACTCAGACATTGCCAGGTAAAGGGAAGTTCCTGAGACTTGTACAGTGGTATTGGCATACCTTTCAAAACAAGAACTATGAATGAAGAATGACTGGAATGATTGGATAGATGGATGAATTAAGTCAATGAGAGAATGTAATTCCCAGTCGTTGACTCAATCTGTGAAGTAGGTGCTGGCTACACAGCACTTTTCTCAGGCTTCAGGGCTGCAGACAAGGATGCGTCATTCCTGAACTGGATCGTCTCTTCCATGCGGACTTGTGGCTCTGCACTAGAAAGGGTTTTTGACTCACATGCGAAGCAAAAGTGAGTCTATGTACTCACCCGTGTCGTCCGTCCGTCCGTCCGGGCGTCCGTAAAACTTAAACGTTGCATTTTTCTCGGAGACTATTAAGTCTATCAACACCAAATGTGGCATGATGGAGTATGATGACAAGGCCTCAAAAAACATACATAGTGACTTGACCTTGCTTCAAGGTCAAGGTCACAGGAGCCATAAATGTGGTCTCAAAAACAGTCATTTTTCACATTTTCCCAATTTTCTCCCACGTTATTGAGAATGGCGACCTTAGCTACAAGTGGTATATAGGTCAAAGCAAGCCCTATCTTTTGATACCAGTTTGGTTGACCTTGCTTCAAGGTCAAGGTCACAAGAGCTCTTCAAAGTTGGATTGTATACATATTTTGAAGTGACCTTGACCCTGAACTATGGAAGATAACTGTTTCAAACTTAATAATTATGTGGGGCACATGTTATACTTTCATCATGAGACACATTTGTTCACATATCATCAAGGTCACTTTGACCCTTATGAAATGTGACCAAAATGGGGTAGTGAACCACTAAAAGTGACTATATCTCATGGTAGAAAGTGCCAATAAGCACCATTGTGCTTCCTATGTCTTGAATTAACAGCTTTGTGTTGCATGACCCTTGTGTATGATGTCATTGGTAGGTTTAGTTGTTTGACCTTGACCTTGAAGGTCACCTGAAGGTCAAGGTCATATAAAGGTCAAGGTCAAGCATGCGAGTCGTATGGGCTTTGCCCTTCTTGTTATTTTATGAATTGGAGGTGGATGGGCTGGATTGTCTCTGCCCTGTGGACTCGTGGTTCTGCAGTAGAAAGGATTTACTTTTAAGAATTTGAGGTGGATGGGCTTGTGTGGGGAAGGATTGTTCATGCTGGAGTCATGGCCATTTGAACTTGCAAAGGTGTCTCTTTCTGGGCAGAAAGCATTATGTAGGGAGATAGTCATGGAGTTGGAGTTGTATTTTATACTTTGTGGAGCGATGGAGACAAGAACAAGTGATGGTTTTCTTTGCAGGGCAAGAATGCTCTTCGTAGGTGGATACCGACTTGAAAGAAGTGGAGACCCTCTGGACCAGTCTGACGCTGGGGCACGCCGACCCAGCTCCCTCCACACCCCTTCCCCCCTCTCCAGTCGTCCCCCCTTGGCCAGCCCCCGATGCAGGGAGGACTCCCGCCTTGTGCCCCACGGCCCCCTGGTGACTGAGCACCCACGTTCCCAGAGTGATCTCCCTTCCCCTCGCCCACGCTGCGTGTCCCTGTCTCGCTCAGCAGCCAACCGCAGCGCCCACCCTGAACAGGTTTGTCATGCACACACGTATGCATACATGTACATACACACTTACATGCATGCACACACAAAGGTACACACACATGCATGCACACATAGGTACACACACATGCATGCATGCATACACAAGGGCACACATGCATGGGTGCATGCACCGGCAAAGGCACACATGATGCATGCACACACAAGGGCATACATGCATGCAGTGAGTGAGTCGTGGTGTGCATAGATGATGGAAGAAATGTTTCATGAACATTGTGGTCCCTAATAGAAGCTTTTCAAATCCTGATTTTAATTTTTGTTTGGTTTGGTTGAAACCAGGTGGTCAATATAACCAGTGTTGATGAAGACGAGGGATTGATGAAGACTAGGGATTGACGGAAATGGTTGTCTGTGTCGGTCCCAATCAAGCAGGTGATTTCTCTGGTTGCAGAAGCGGCGCCGTTCCTTCATTGAGGCCATTGCACAGGGAGAGCTTACAGCCACTGGAACATTCATCGAGACCAGTCAACGGAGAGCCCCTCCAAGTTACCAACCACCCCCACCTGCGCACCACGCCCCCTCCAAGTCCGAACCTGTCCGCACCCGTGAACCGCCCACTAGGAACCCCACGTCCTGGCACCGCCGCTACGCCTCGGCTGAACTGGACTCGCGACAGAGGACGCCAGGAGACGGTCAGAGGTCAAGCTCTCACGATTCTGGCAGCTCGGCACCTTCATCCTTGAGAGAGGCAGCACCTGCTGTCCGCTCTGCCTTGGAGGCGTTTTCTCGCGCTCGGGTCCCACGACAGAGGCACTCGGTGGCAGTGACTGGACAGTCCTCGGGCACCCCACGGGCCTTCTCCGTCATCCTCCGAGGGGACTCAGCAGGCAGGAGGACCGCAGGATCTCCCCGGTACTGCAGCGCAGGTCCACTGTGCCCCAGCCAGACGCCCGGTCTGCGAGGCTGTGCCCTTCTGCCCCGGACTGAGCCGGTGGGAAGCGCTGCTCCCACCACAAGCTCCACATCTTCCCCAGTGTTTGCCGAAGCAGGAGACATGGAAGGTGCCAGTGGCAGAAACACCGGCTCGTCAAGCCAAAGCCAGCCAGACCTTCCTGGCGCCGCGTCCAGCCCAGTGCGCGTCTTGATGTCCACTCCACAGCAGCCTGGGCCACGCCCACCCCAGAACCTGGCCCTGCCCAAGACCCGAGAGAGGGAGCATGGGACGGCCAGCACACCCGGCAGGGACGCCGCCCTGCAGGTCCTGTCTCTGATGGACTCACCGCCCACATGGCCGTTTGGAAGCCCTTCCTCCTCCACAGATTTGTCCAGCCCCATGGCGTCAAGCCCCGAGTCTGGGACCTCCTCCTGCACCAGCCCCCTCTCCTCCGACCTGTCCAGTCTGCAGCTCAGCCACACCCACTCCAGCCAGGATGTCTCCACTTCTTCCCCAGGCCACACCCCCTCGACCCCACCCCCACTCCCACGCCTCCTGCTCCGCCCACTTGCCCGCAGTCTGGACGAGCTTGCCGCCTCTCCCTTGGAGCCAGCAGAAGACCACCCCTCCCTACACGGGCTGAGTGCCAGTGACGCGGCTCTGGACCATGTCATGGTGGATGTGGATGACAACGACGCAGCGCCTGTCCGAAGGGGGCAGATGTGGCCCTTCCCCCGTCCTATCTTTCTCATGAGCGACTCCGACAGCTCTGCTGATGAGGATGGTGAGCCGAGTCTTGGCAGTGGGCGTGGCTTGTTGTGTTGTGCAGAGCTGAATGTTTGAATGGTTTTGTGGTTTTAAATGGGTCTGAGTCTTTGAGTAGGCCAATGTATTTCTGGTCATGTTCAGTTGTGATGAAGTCAGTTGCGTTATGGGGCAGGATGAGTAGAATATTTGTGGTGGTTATCCTCTTATTTTTATATCTGGATGTGTGTGTGTGTGTGTGTGTGCATGCGTGCATGTGTGTGTGTGATGGAATGTAGTTCCTACAAACAGGCTTTTTTTTCATGCAGCAATGTTGCTGCCTTGACTATTTTTGCATTGAACTCCTACTCCCAGGGTTTGCAAAGTTTCTTCCCAGGGTTTGCAAAGTTTCTTCCCAGGGTTTGCAAAGTTTCTTCCCAGGGTTTGCAAAGTTCTTGCCAGGGTTGACACCGCCTGCCTTGCTCTTGCAGACCTCCACTTCCACAGACGGCACCACCTGGACCTGCTAGTGAGCGCCGACTTCCCCTCACTGCCACCCCCGCCCCCCCACATTGTGGAGAGCAACGCCCCCCAGGGGGAGGTGCCCCCTGGCACCGAGAACGACTGGCTGATTGCTTACTACCTGCAGCAGGAGGAGAACCGTCGTGGGGTAGCCAACCCCCCGCCTCTCCCCCCAGAGCGTCCCAGGGCAGACACCCCCACCCCCTCCCTGCCCGAGGCGGGCCAGGGAGCCCTGGCACTGCCACCCCCCAACGCAGACCAGGAGGAGATGCTGCAGAACCTGTTGCTGGACATGCAGGGCATCATGTCCATGTTCCAAAATGTGGATGGGGTGAGTAGTGCAATCTACCTCCTGAAGTGCCTTGTAGACCTCCCGCTGTTGGTGCACAGTTGCCAGTGTCCTGTTGTCAGTGTCCCGTTGTCAGTGTCCCGTCAGTGTCTCTGTGTCAGTGTCACTTACTGGCATTATTAATTCACCGTCATTGCCATCATCATTGTCCTTGTCAGTATCATTATCTTCTCTATCATCACCAGCTGTAGCACCACCACCACCATCATCATCATCATCATCATCATCGTCATCGTCATCACATCAATATTATCACCAGTAGTATCATTATGGTTGGTAACTTCATACTCCACTCTGTTGCCATTACAAGAGATAAAGTTGTAAAGATAATACAGGGATGAAAACAGAATTGGTGCCTCGTCGTGAAGGCCTGGGCAGAGAGAGGGCTGTGTGCCGAGTTCTCTTGGAGTGGGGGACGCTGTGGCCTCGGCTGCTGCCCCTGGATGTGGAGATGAGGAAACAGTCTGTGCTGTGTGACTGTCACTCTTTCCAAACACGACCCCACAAAAACCGTTGTGTGCTTGCCAGAGTCTACACTGAAATGCTCGATTGTCATTTTCATTTTACACCTGTGCCTAATTAAACTGCATTGAAATATCCCAAGTACATACATTGTGCAAATGCGATACTTTGACCATGTGAAGAACACGTCATTGCTGTATCTTGCAAGCTTGAATTGACTAACCCACACTTTGGCTTGCTTAGAGGAACAATTTTACTCAATTGGATTGGAAGCTATGTAATTGCATAATAATGTATCAAAGGGGGATCTTGTTATTATTATTTTGTTCTTTCTTTAAAAAAAGGAAAGAACTGTTCCCTTTTGTGCATGTTTCTCTGGGAGTGCTAGCAGATGGTCACAGCTGTGTTATTCACGTGTTGCAGCTGCACAAATTACCTGTGCAAGCAGATGGTCACAGCTGAGTTATTCACGTGTTGCAGCAGCACAAACTACCTGTGCAAGCAGATGGTCACACCTGTGTTATTCACGTGTTGCAGCAGCACAAACTACCTGTGCAAGCAGATGGTCACACCTGTGTTATTCACGTGTTGCAGCTGCACAACTTCCCTGTGCAAGCAGATGTCACACCTGTGTTATTCACGTGTTGCAGCTGCACAAATTACCTGTGCAAGCAGATGTCACACCTGTGTTATTCACGTGTTGCAGCAGCACAAATTACCTGTGCAAGCAGATGGTCACACCTGTGTTATTCACGTGTTGCAGCTGCACAAATTACCTGTGCAAGCAGATGGTCACACCTGTGTTATTCATGTATTGCAGCTGCACAACTTCCCTGTGCAAGCAGATGTCACACCTGTGTTATTCACGTGTTGCAGCAGCACACCTTCCCTGTGCAAGACACGCCATACTACAAGGTGCCGCCTCTCCCCACCACGGACCTGCGCCGCCTGGGCCACCACAAGTTTGGGACGGAGAAGAACGAGAAGACCGAGAGCAAGGGGGAGAAGGATGAGTGCAGCATCTGCTACTCGCCCTTCCTGAAGAGCGAGCGTGTGCGGTCCCTGCCCTGCCGCCACACCTATCACATGAAGTGCATCGACCTCTGGTTCAAGGTGGGCGGCTGTTTGCAGGGCAGTGGTGTGGACGCTCACTGGCCTGCTGTCTCCCTGGCTTGGCAGTTGGCAGCATGACTCGCTCGCTTGGCAGCATGACTCGCTCGCTTGGCAGCATGACTCGCTCGCTTGGCAGCTTGACTCCCTCGCTTGGCAGCATGACTTGCTCACTTGGCAGCGTGACTCGCTCGCTTGGCAGCATGACTCGCTCGCTTGGCAGCACGACTCGCTCGCTTGGCAGCATGACTCGCTTGCTTGGCAGCTTGACTCACTCGCTTGGCAGCATGACTCGCTCGCTTGGCAGCATGACTCACTCGCTTGGCAGCATGACTCGCTCGCTTGGCAGCTTGACTCGCTCGCTTGGCAGCATGACTCCCTCGCTTGGCAGCATGACTCCCTCGCTTGGCAGCATGACTCCCTCGCTTGGCAGCTTGACTCGCTCGCTTGGCAGCTTGACTCACTCTGTCGAGGTTCTTGCTGTAATGAGACACATTGTTGACAATGATACAATATTTCATTTCAGGTGTTTTTGTTTTGTTGGTCTGCATAACATTTCGTTCCTTTTGTGCATTTTCTGCTGAGCTCTTGCTTTTGGTCTCTTGCAGTAGTACACTCACACACATATGCATGCATGTGTGCACACATGAGCACATACAGACACACACACATGTACACTCACATACACACACACTCATACGTGCATGCATGCACACTCGCCCGCACACACACACACACACACACACACACACACACACACACACACTCTCTCTCTCTCTCTCTCGCACACGTGCACATACATACACACACACTCACACACACACATACATAACCACACATGCACGCACATCCACACACACTCACACACACACATACATAACCACACATGCACGCACATACACACTCTCACACATAACACACACAGACTTGATCACAGACACACACTCACACACGAACTGTCGCACGCACGCACGCACACACACACACACACACACGCACGCACACACACACACACACACACACACACACACACTTTCTCCTTGTCCACCCCTCACTTTATCCATGTTCGCACCCTTTGAAACACACAAACGCATTCATCTTTTGCATTTTGTCCACTCATGAGTTTTCTCTTCTTCTCCTAAACACAAATTTGCAGACATGAGACTGATCCGTATTTATACTGATTTCCGTATTTTTTTTAAGTCAATGGGTCATTTCTGAGATCGACGCAAATCCGAAGAGAAAATGGGGGTGGGGGGTGAACTTTGGCGCCTTCGCAAGTTCGGTTATCGGGTCGTTCCGTCATGTTTCGCGAAGTACTGCGACGTCATTTATTCAAACTTTGCGCTCGTTTTCATTGGTCATGATCATTGCCGATCTTTGCCGAAGCTGAAAATACTCGTTTTCGGATTCTCCGAGCGCTTGTGCAGTTGTGAAGTCGAAGCAGTCAAAATGGCGATTTACTGCTATCGAGTGTTGACAGAAAATGAAAGTGTTGAGTCCGCAAACATCGACAAGGTTGACGGTGTGAAAAACAAATGGAAAGCGCAATGGCTGTCGGAGAGAGTTGTAGTGAAATGCAAGGGCAAGGAGAGATCCCAGTTGATCGGCGATTCCATCGCAAAAATTGACGTGCCTGGAGAAGCCATTTGCAAGTGGTGCGAGAAAGGAATCATCAATTACGGGACAAATGGAAAGTCTGCGTTGGTAAAGCATCTCACCACCAACAAGCACGCACTGAAACTGGATTTGCATCGAACAACGCCGCCTGTGGACCCAAAGATTCGGCAGCCACTGGAACTCCCTGGAGATCAACCCGTGTTGTACCTCATCATGCTACGGTTCCAGTTGATGGCCGAAGTCGTAGACCATCCCACATTGCTTTTGCTCGGAAATCATGGAGCCGCAAGGTAGCCTCTTCTTATAAAAGTAAGCTGCAGACTCCCACACCCTCCACATCAGCTGTGGTCAGTGCTTCGAGACGGGAAACTGTACTTCCAGTCACTGCTAATGGTGAGTCTCCGGGGTTTTGTATTCCCAAGGTGGCCTCTTCTTCCGCCATGAAGGTGGTGCAGACCCCCATCAACAAAAGATCGTCATCTGTGCCCATGAGTGAAGCTAATGTGGTGCCGGCCCCAGCAAAGAAAAGGCAGGTTTCCAGTGGTGACCTGAGGGATTTCTTCAGCAAACTTCCCAGAGTATCAATGAAATGAAGAATAAACAGTCACAAAATGAACAGACTTTTCTATGTACAATTTTTTTGTATTTGCACACCCAACACACAACTATTGATGGCAGAGATCAATCTAAAAATGACATGTGATTTTGGGTGAGTACTTAAAAAAAATTACTTTTTTTGTACTGTAGCTGTTTCAGTGAACAGCCTAGAAAGTTAATTTTCACAATTCCCTTGTCCCATGTCTGGTTGTGGGAAAGACAGCCCCGCTAGTGGACTTGTCCAAGGAGAGGGGTGTGGGAGAGACAGCCATGCTAGTGGACTCATCCAAGGAGAGAGATGTGGGAAAGACAGCCACACTAGTGGACTTGTCCAAGAGGAGGGGGGTGGGAAAGACAGCCACACTAGTGGACTTGTCCAAGGAGAGGGGTGTGGGAAAGACAGCCACACTAGTGGACTTGTCCAAGAGGAGGGGTGTGGGAAAGACAGCCACGCTAGTGGACTTGTCCAAGGAGAGGGGTGTGGGAAAGACAGCCACACTAGTGGACTTGTCCAAGGAGAGGGGTGTGGGAAAGACAGCCACACTAGTGGACTTGTCCGAGGAGAGGGGTGTGGGAAAGACAGCCACACTAGTGGACTTGTCCAAGGAGAGGGGTGTGGGAAAGAATGCCTGTAAATGTCCTCATTCCTTCCTTCCTTTCAGTGCTATTCTTTTCTTCTTACAGGTAGAAATGCCTGTAGATATCCTCCCTCCCTCCTTCCTTCCTTTCAGTGCTATTCTTTTATCCTTACAGGTAGAAATGCCTGTAGATATCCTCTCTCCTTCCTTCCTTTCAGAGCTATTCTTTTCTCCTTACAGGTAGAACTGCCTGTAGATATCCTCTTTCCTTCCTTCCTTTCAGTGCTATTCTTTTCTCCTTACAGGTAGAAATGCCTGTAGATATCCTCCCCCCCTTCCTTCCTTCCTTTCAGTGCTAGTCTTTTCTCCTTACAGGTAGAAATGCCTGTAGATATCCTCTCTCCTTCCTTCCTTTCAGTGCTATTCTTTTCTCCTTACAGGTAGAAATGCCTGTAGATATCCTCCCTCCTTCCTTCCTTCCTTCCTTTTAGTGCCATTCTTTCCCCCTTACAGGTAGAAATGCCTGTAGATATCCTCCCTCCTTCCTTCCTTCCTTTCAGAGCTATTCTTTTCTCCTTACAGGTAGAAATGCCTGTAGATATCCTCTCTCCTTCCTTCCTTTCAGAGCTATTCTTTTCTCCTTACAGGTAGAAATGCCTGTAGATATCCTCCCCCCTTCCTTTCTTCTTTCAGTGCTATTCTTTTCTCCTTACAGGTAGAAATGCCTGTAAATGTCCTCCCTCCTTCCTTCCTTTCTTCCTTTCAGTGCTATTCTTTTCTCCTTACAGGTAGAAATGCCTGTAGATATCCTCTCTCCTTCCTTCCTTTCAGTGCTATTCTTTTCTCCTTACAGGTAGAAATGCCTGTAGATATCCTCCTTCCTTCCTTCCTTCCTTTCAGTGCTATTCTTTTCTCCTTACAGGTAGAAATGCCTGTAGATATCCTCTCTCCTTCCTTCCTTTCAGTGCTATTCTTTTCTCCTTACAGGTAGAAATGCCTGTAGATATCCTCCCTCCTTCCTTCCTTCCTTCCTTTTAGTGCCATTCTTTCCCCCTTACAGGTAGAAATGCCTGTAGATATCCTCCCTCCTTCCTTCCTTCCTTTCAGAGCTATTCTTTTCTCCTTACAGGTAGAAATGCCTGTAGATATCCTCTCTCCTTCCTTCCTTTCAGAGCTATTCTTTTCTCCTTACAGGTAGAAATGCCTGTAGATATCCTCCCCCCTTCCTTTCTTCTTTCAGTGCTATTCTTTTCTCCTTACAGGTAGAAATGCCTGTAAATGTCCTCCCTCCTTCCTTCCTTTCTTCCTTTCAGTGCTATTCTTTTCTCCTTACAGGTAGAAATGCCTGTAGATATCCTCCCTCCTTCCTTCCTTCCTTCCTTTCAGTGCTATTCTTTTCTCCTTACAGGTAGAAATGCCTGTAGATATCCTCCCTCCTTTCTTCCTTTCAGTGCTATTCTTTTCTCCTTACAGGTAGAAATGCCTGTATATATCCTCCCCCCTTCCTTCCTTGCAGTGCTATTCTTTTCTCCTTACAGGTAGAAATGCCTGTAGATATCCTCCCTCCTTCCTTCCTTCCTTCCTTTCAGTGCTATTCTTTTCTCCTTACAGGTAGAAATGCCTGTAGATATCCTCCCTCCTTCCTTCCTTTTTTTCTTTGTTTCTTTCTTCATTTCTTTCAATGCTCCTTTTCCCCTTTTTCCTGTCTGTATTTCTTATCCTTCATTGCATTCTTCCTTCCTTCCTTCTTTTCTTTCTTCCTTCCCTTCTAATATTACTTTTTTCCTTCCCACCCTCCCACCCTCCCTCCCTCCCTCCCTCCCTCCCTCCCTCCCTCCCTCCCTTCTTTCTTTCTTTCTTTCTTTCTTTCTTTCTTTCTTTCTTTCTTTCTTTCTTTCTTTCTTTTGTTCTTTCTTTCTTGCCTTCCAATGCTATTTTCTCTTCCTTCCTTCCTTTCTACATTACCCTTAGGACTCTTTTCAAAAGTCTAGATATTGCTTATGGAAAGTTGAAAAATGGCAGAGTAGGCATGGGCATCACCCAAATAGAACACAGCTCAAGGTCATCACTTGACCAGTGAATAAGGAGGATTGAGTCTGAGGAGGAGGAGCAAGGGGAATGTTCTGGGGTTTGCCTGACTGCAAGGAGCAGGGAAAGGTAGCATGGGGCATTGTACATTTAGCAGTGGAGCATGCCTCTGCAGCATGGAGCTCACATGCCCCCTGTGGGATGGGGGTAAGGATTGACCCACAGCATCTACCTACACCTTTTGTAAAAGAAGGATAATCAGGCCAACGAAAGAAATAGTCGGGTTACGGTAACCTGATCGGCCCTATTTTGTTCTGCCAACCTTAAACAATTTTTTTAAGATTGCAACAGGTTACCGTAACCACAACTATTGTTTCTTGTGGCCTGATGGCAATGAAGATTTGACTTGCTCTGACACCAACATGCTCCGGTGATTTTTGCCAGTGACCTCAAATAGCCGATAGAGGCTGCGCTGATAGGCCACAAAAATGCATCCTTCCATTCATCTGAGCTCACACTGCTTCCTTGTCCAAGTGGGACCCCTGGTTTGTTTTTTCTCCAGGATTCCAGCCCAGGGTTTCCATCTCTGCAGGAGCTCAGCCTTGCCAGCCACAGCAAGGAAATGATCTCCATCTACATGCAGGGAACACTGAGCCCTGGCCTGCTGTCTGGGTAAGAGTCCAGTGCAATACAGGGTGATATGAGACAGCCACCACACTGCACCACACCACACTGCACCACACCACACTGCACCACACTACACTGCCACACTGCACCATACCACACTGCACCACACCACACCGCACCATACCACACTGCACCATACCACACTGCACCACACCACACCGCACCATACCACACTGCACCACACCACACTGCACCACACCACACTGCACCACACCACACTGCACCACACCACACTGCACCACACTGCACCACACCACACTGCACCACACCACACTGCACCACACCACACTGCACCACACCACACTGCACCACACCACACCGCACCACACCACACCACACCACACTGCACCACACTACACTGCACCACACCGCACCACACCACACTGCACCACACCACACTGCACCATACCACACTGCACCACACCACACTGCACCACACCACACAGCACCACACCACACAGCACCACACCACACTGCACCACACCACACTGCACCACACCACACTGCACCACACCACACTGCACCACACCACACTGCACCACACCACACTGCACCACACCACACTGCACCACACCACACTGCACCACACCACACTGCACCACACCACACTGCACCACACCACACTGCACCACACCACACTGCACCACACCACACCGCACCACACCACACTGCACCACACCACACTGCACCACACCACACTGCACCGCACCACACTGCACCACACCACACTGCACCACACCACACTGCACCACACCACACTGCACCACACCACACCGCACCACACCACACTGCACCACACCACACTACACTGTACCACACCACACTGCACCATATCACACTGCACCACACCACATCACACTGCACCACACCACACTGCACCACACCACACTGCACCACACCACACTGCACCGCACCACACTGCACCACACCACACTGCACCACACCACACCGCACCACACTGCACCACACTACACTGCACCACACCACACCACACTGCACCACACCACACTGCACCACACCACACTGCACCACACCACACTGCACCACACCACACTGCACCACACCACACTGCACCACACCACACTGCACCACACTGCACGGCACCACACTGCACGGCACCACACTGCACCACACCACACTGCACCACACTGCACCACACCACACTGCACCACACCACACTGCACCACACTGCACCACACTACACTGCACCACACCACACCGCACCACACCGCACCACACCACACTGCACCACACCACACTGCACCACACTACACTGCACCACACCACACTGCACCACACCACACTGCACCACACTGCACCACACCACACTGCACCACACCACACTGCACCACACCACACTGCACCACACTACACTGCACCACACCACACCGCACCACACCACACTGCACCACACCACACTGCACCATACCACACCGCACCACACCACACTGCACCACACCACACTGCACCACACTGCACCACACCACACTGCACCACACCACACTGCACCACACCACACTGCACCACACCACACCGCACCACACTACACTGCACCACACTACACTGCACCACACCACACTGCACCACACCGCACCACACCACACTGCACCACACCACACTGCACCACACCACACTGCACCACACCACACTGCACCACACCACACCACACTGCACCACACCACACTGCACCACACCACACTGCACCACACCACACTGCACCATACCACACTGCACCACACCACACTGCACCACACTACACTACACCACATCACACTGCACCACACCACACTGCACCACACTGCACCACACTACACTGCACCACACCACACTGCACCATACCACACTGCACCACACCACACTGCACCACACTGCACCACACTACACTACACCACATCACACTGCACCACACCACACTGCACCACACCACACTGCACCACACCACACTGCACCACATCACACTGCACCATACCACACTGCACCACACCACACTGCACCACACCACACTGCACCACACCACACTACACTACACTACACCACATCACACCACTATACACCACACCACACCACCTCACACCACACCACAGGATTACTCCTCAGGGAGTGGAGAGGATGCTGGTACCTGACCATGTGCATTCTATCTGCCAGTCATCATGTTTGTCTTCAGCTGCCAGTGAAGGATTGGGCAATTGGCCCAGTGATCAGGGGGAAAGCGTAAATCAATTTGAGACTCGGATAGGGTTGAAGTCACTGTATGAAACTAGTGTGTTTATTGCAGTGTATAGGGTTGAAGTCACTGTATGAAACCAGCCTGTTTATTGCAGTGGATAGGGTTGAAGTCACTGTATGAAACCAGCCTGTTTATTGCAGTGGATAGGGTTGAAGTCACTGTATGAAACCAGCCTGTTTATTGCAGTGGATAGGGTTGAAGTCACTGTATGAAACCAGCCTGTTTATTGCAGTCTGTGTCGGAATGCAACACACCTTGGATAGGGGTGATGTCACTGTATGAAACCAGCCTGTTTATTGCAGTCTGTGTCGGAATGCAACAGACCTCCGACTTCTGGATCTGCGAGGCTGCTCCTCCCTTCACACCAGTGATCTCTCCTTCGTATGTGCCACAGCTCTGGAACATCTGCATTTGTCCAACATGAATGTGACTTGCAATGATGACCTCTACCTGTTTCTCACCAAGGTAAGCTGTGTTTTGGTTGCTTGGATCATTTCTTGTGGTTTCTTTCTGTGTTTCTCTCAGTTTCTCACAGGCACTATCATCTCAACTATTGTCTTCTTCATCGTTGTCATTGTCAAAAGCATCATAATCATATTCTTCCTCCTCTTGTCCTCATTCATGTCCTCCTCTGCCTGATCTTCCTCCTCCTCTTCGCCTTCATCATCATCCTCCTCCTTCTCCTTGTCCTCATTCTCTTCCTTGTCCTCCTCTGTCTCATCCTCCTTGTTGTCCTTTTCCTCTTCTTCCTTCTCCTCATTTTCCTCACCCTTTTCCTCCTCCTTCTTGTCCTCAGTCTCCTCCTCATCTTCTTTCCCTTCCTCCTTGTCCTCTATTCCTTTTCCTCCTTTTTCTTCTCCTCCTCCTCATAATAATCCTCATCTTCTGCTTCCTCATCTTCTACTTTCTCCTTGTCCTCTTCCTCATGGTCCCCCTCCTTCCTTACCTCTCCTCTTCCTCTTCTTTCTCCTCCTTATCCTTCTCTTTCTCCTCTGCTTTGTTTTTCTCATCTTCTCCCCCTCCCTTCCTCCCCCTCCCTTCCTCCCCCTCCCTTCCTCCCCCTCCCTTCCTCCCCCTCCCTTCCTCCCCCTCCCTTCCTCCCCCTCCCTTCCTCCCCCTCCCTTCCTCCCCCTCCTTCCTCCCCCTCCCTTCCTCCCCCTCCCTTCCTCCCCCTCCCTTCCTCCCCCTCCCTTCCTCCCCCTCCACTTACTCCCCCTCCCTTCCTCCCCCTCCTTCCTCCCCCTCCACTTACTCCTCCTCCCTTCCTCCCCCTCCCTTCCTCCTCCTCCACTTACTCCACCTCCTCCACTTACTCCTCCCCCTCCCTTCCTCCCCCTCCCTCCTCCCCCTCCTTCCTCCCCCTCACTTACTCCTCCTCCCTCCCTCCCCCTCCCTTCCCTCCTCCACTTACTCCTCCCCCTCCCGTCCTCCCCCTCCCTTCCTCCCCTCCCTTCCTCCCCTCCCTTCCTCCCCTCCCTTCCTCCCCCTCCCTCACTCCTCCTCCCTCCTCCCGCTCCCTTCCTCCTCCTCCACTTCCGCCACCTCATCCACTTACTCCTCCCCCTCCCTCCTCCCCCTCCCTTACTCCTCCCCCTCCCTCCTCCCCCTCCACTTACTCCTCCTCCTCCACTTACTCCTCCACCTCCACTTACTCTCCCCTCCCCTCCTCCTCCCTCCTCCCTCCTCCCCTCCTCCCCCCTCCCTCCTCCCCGTCCTCCTCCCCCTCCCTTCCTCCCCCTCCCTTCCTCCCTCCTCCCTCTCCTCCCCCTCCCTCTCCTCCCCTCCCTCCTCCCCCTCCCTTCCTCCCCTCCCTTCCTCCCCCTCCCTTCCTCCCCCTCCACTTACTCCTCCTCCCTTCCTCCCCCTCCCTCCTCCTCCTCCACTTACTCCTCCCCCTCCCTTCCTCCCCCTCCCTTCTCCTCCCCCTCCCTTCCTCCCCCTCCCTTCCTCCCCCTCCACTCTCCTCCCCCTCCTCCCCCTCCCTTCCTCCTCCTCCACTTACTCCTCCCCCTCCCTTCCTCCCCCTCCCTTCCTCCCCCTCCCCTCCCCCTCCACTCTCTCCTCCCCTCCTCCCCCTCCCTCCTCCTCCTCCCTACTCCCTCCTCCACTTACTCCTCCCCCTCCCTTCCTCCCTCCTCCACTTACTCCTCCCCCTCCCTTCCACCTCCTCCACTTACTCCTCCTCCTCCACTTACTCCTCCTCCTCCACTTACTCCTCCCCCTCCCTTCCACCACCTCCCCGTACTCCTCCTCCACTTACTCCTCCCCTCCCTTCCTCCTCCCTCCACTTCCTCCCCCTCCACTTCACTCCTCCTCCCCCCTCCCTCCTCCCCCTCCCTTACTCCTCCTCCTCCACTACTCCTCCTCCCACTTACTCCTCCTCCCACTTACTCCTCCTCCCACTTACTCCTCCTCCCACTTACTCCTCCTCCCACTTACTCCTCCTCCCACTTACTCCTCCTCCCACTTACTCCTCCTCCCACTTACTCCTCCTCCCACTTACTCCTCCTCCACTACTCCTCCTCCTCCACTTCCTCCTCCTCCACTTACTCCTCCACCTCCACTTACTCCTCCACCTCCACTTACTCCTCCCCTCCACTTACCCTCCTCCTCCACTTCCTCCTCCCCTCCACTCTCCTCCTCCTCCACTTACCCCTCCTCCTCCACTTACTCCTCCCCTCCCTTCCTCCCCCTCCACTTACTCCTCACCCTACATTCCTCCCCTCCACTTACTCCACCTCCTCCACTTACTCCTCCCCCTCCACTTACTCCTCCTCCTCCACTTACTCCTCCTCCTCCACTTACTCCTCCTCCTCCACTTACTCCTCCTCCTCCACTTACTCCTCCTCCTCCACTTACTCCTCCTCCTCCACTTACTCCTCCTCCTCCACTTACTCCTCCTCCTCCACTTACTCCTCCTCCTCCACTTACTCCTCCTCCTCCACTTACTCCTCCTCCTCCACTTACTCCTCCTCCTCCACTTACTCCTCCTCCTCCACTTACTCCTCCTCCTCCACTTACTCCTCCTCCTCCACTTACTCCTCCTCCTCCACTTACTCCTCCTCCTCCACTTACTCCTCCTCCTCCACTTACTCCTCCTCCACTTACTCCTCCTCCTCCACTTACTCCTCCTCCTCCACTTACTCCTCCTCCTCCACTTACTCCTCCTCCTCCACTTACTCCTCCTCCTCCACTTACTCCTCCTCCTCCACTTACTCCTCCTCCTCCACTTACTCCTCCTCCTCCACTTACTCCTCCTCTTCACTTCCTCCTCCTCCTCACTTACTCCTCCTCCTCCACTTACTCCTCCTCCTCCACTTACTCCTCCTCCTCCACTTACTCCTCCTCCTCCACTTACTCCTCCTCCTCCACTTACTCCTCCTCCTCCACTTACTCCACCTCCTCCACTTACTCCTCCTCCTCCACTTACTCCTCCTCCTCCACTTACTCCTCCTCCTCCACTTACTCCACCTCCTCCACTTACTCCACCTCCTCCACTTACTCCTCCCCCTCCACTTACTCCTCCTCCTCCACTTACTCCTCCTCCTCCACTTACTCCTCCTCCACTTACTCCTCCTCCTCCACTTACTCCTCCTCCTCCACTTACTCCTCCTCCTCCACTTACTCCTCCTCCTCCACTTACTCCTCCTCCTCCACTTACTCCTCCTCCTCCACTTACTCCTCCTCCTCCACTTACTCCTCCTCCTCCACTTACTCCTCCTCCTCCACTTACTCCTCCTCCTCCACTTACTCCTCCTCCTCCACTTACTCCTCCTCCTCCACTTACTCCTCCTCCTCCACTTACTCCTCCTCCTCCACTTACTCCTCCTCCTCCACTTACTCCTCCTCCTCCACTTACTCCTCCTCCTCCACTTACTCCTCCTCCACTTACTCCTCCTCCTCCACTTACTCCTCCTCCTCCACTTACTCCTCCTCCTCCACTTACTCCTCCTCCTCCACTTACTCCTCCTCCTCCACTTACTCCTCCTCCTCCACTTACTCTCC
>JAWQFJ010000160.1:54507-59507 GCA_034096865.1 Theodoxus fluviatilis | reverse complement strand
CTTACATCTTTGTTACTGTTCACTTACACTAGCTCACATTCACAACAATCTTATTGCTAGCAACTCTTACTGTTCACTTACACTAGCTCACATTCACAAAAATCTTACATCTTTGTTCTAAATTTTTCCTCACACAACCTGCAATTTTCACAGTATGCTCATATATCACTCTCAACTATGATGATCTTGCATAGATCTGTGAAAAAAATTGGTTGCAACTTACATGTCAAAGAAATTAAGCTAATCACTTAGACTTACCAAGAAACAAATAAAAAGAACAAGACAGCTAGCATCTCAGATGCATGTCCACTCACATGTCGTAGTCCTGCTCCTCCGACTCCTCGTGGATCTCAACAATTAAAAAGAAAAGGACAGCTAGCATCTAAGATATATGTCCACTCACATGTCGTAGTCCTGCTCCTCCGACTCCTCATGAATCTCAACAATTAAAAAGAAAAGGACAGCTAGCATCTCAGATACATGTCCACTCACATGTCGTAGTTCTGCTCCTCCGACTCCTCGTGGATCTCAAGCTCCTGCACTGTGGACAGCAAGTCCTGCTTGTTGGTCTCCAGTTGCCGTAGCAACGTCTCCCGCTGTCAACAGAGTTCATCACTTCATGACATCTTGGGATTTTCATTTCAGCAACCAACCTTCATGGAAAAATCCACCACCACCACAACCACCATCACCACCACCTTCTCCACCACCACCACCACCGCCACCACCACCATCACGACCACCACCACCAAAACCCTTATATTCAGGATGCATCTTAACTCAATGACGACGCACCGCATCATATGATGCGGTGCGTATGTAATTTTCTTGTGGGTGTTGTAAGGGGCTCTTAACCAGTCGAGGTAGTCTAGTTCTCTTATAAGATAGTGAGGAACATTGTAGATCGTCTGTGTCTCTGAATTTGAAGAGGATAAGGCACTGCCAGACTTTGTTTACACATGTGGCAAGGGGCGCTTTCAAGGCTAAATCACAATGGCGTCGCGGCAGGACGATGAGGATGTTGTTGAAATCGCTGTGAAAGAAGCATCAGATGAGAAGGACGATGTGATCCGTTTTTCCGAAGATGAAAAAGATGCAGTTTTAGAGGAGCAGATCATAGGTATAGTGCACGAACTGCTGACAGAAGAAGAGGAATCGGAAACTGATCCGTACACGCTGTCGGCTTAGAGTCGGCCTCACTCCAGTCGAACTAAATACAGGCACGCCAGACGGTACCCATCTTTGTTGCAATACTATATTCAAAATAAAATTAACGAGAGAATGACATTGATCTACAAGGATAGAGGAGACAAAGAGCGTTCTAATGATGGCAACAGTTTTTCCATTGCTTGATTAGTATTTTTTCAGCAATTTCTGTAAAAATGCCCAGAAACATGCGTCTCCAGTCAACACGAGCTAAAAATAGTGCCGTCTTCAATGAGTTAATAATACCCAAAGTAACTTCAAGATTCAGAGCACGACGAACAAAGAATTAAAACCAGAAAATCACAAGGCATGTGCAAAGCATACATGCATGAGTATTTCTGCTTTTAAAATTTCCACAAACCTTAAAATTTAACTTTCGACAGAAAAAAAAATTATTATAAAAAATTAAAGAATATATAAAAATAAAAACACAAAAAAAACCTTTAGCTGACACTTTATCTGTAATTAAAAAACCTTTAAAGCAGACAGCTTGTTCGAAACCCTCTGACTGGCAAAAGTCGTACACACAAAAATACTACCTCATGCCGTGTCATGGAACCAAAATCTGACCCTACGCATGCATAGCTGGGGCAAAGATTTCTGTTACCTGAAGCTGCAGGAAAGGGAGGTTGAAGAATTTGTGCAGGTACTTCAGGCCAAAGCCGTTGCGCATGGAAGACTCTGCGTAGCGGATGTGTGCCGAGCCCTCGGGTCTGCAAAGCATATAGAGAAAGAGATGCCAACACTTGCAAGCCACCAGAAAAGGAATACACAGCAGTGCCCCCTAGCCATGCAGACATACACACACTTAGTTATGCTGCATATCAGTATGGATGCATGGATGGATGGATGGATGGATGGATGGATGGATGGATGGATGGATGGATGGATGGATGGATGGATGGATGGATGGATGCATGGATGGATGCATGGATGGATGGATGGATGGATGGACAGACGGACGGATGGATGGATGGATGGATGGATGGATGGATATCCATGGATGCATGGATGGATGGATGGATGGATGGATGGATGGATGGATGGACGGATGGATGTATGGACGGATGGATGGATGGATGGATGGATGGATGCATGGATGGATGGATGGATGGATGGATGCATGCATGGATGGATGGATGGATGGGTGGATGGATGGATGGATGGATGGATGCATGGATGGATGGATGGATGGATATCCATGGATGCATGGATGGATGGATGGATGGATGGATGGATGGATGGATGGATGGATGGATGGATGCATGGATGGATGGATGGATGGATGGATGGATGGATATCCATGGATGCATGGATGGATGGATGGATGGATATCCATGGATGGATGGATGGATGGATGCATGGATGGATGGATGGATGGATACATGGATGCATGGATGGATGGATGGATGGATGGATGGATGGATGGATGCATGGATGGATGGATGGATGGATGGAATGATGGATGGATGGATGCATGGATGGATGCATGGATGGATGGATGGATGCATGGATGGATGGATGGATGGATGGATATCCATGGATGCATGGATGGATGGATGCATGGATGGACGGACAGGCGGATGGGTGGATGAAAAGATGGAGGGAGGGAAGGAGGGAGGGTGTTTTACGGCCTATCAGCCTTTGAAGGCTATATAAGGCCAGTAAGCACGAAAATCACTTGAACAGTATAGAGCAAACGCAAATCAAGTCACGGTGTCCCTAGTTATTCGCCTCTTACGAATCGCGTAGGGAGACGCGGTGGGTCAATTCTTACCCCGAACCCACAGGGGGATGGGAGGGAGGGAGGGAGGGAGGGAGGGAGGGAGGGAGGGAGGGAGGGAGGGAGGGAGGGAGGGAGGGAGGGAGGGAGGGAGGGAGGGAGGGAGGGAGGGACTCAAAATGTTACGGCCTATCAGCCTTTGTACAAATTGTAGATTATGTAAGGCCATTAAGCATGAACATCACTAGAATAGTTTAGATTAAACACAAATAAAATGTTCCTATTTGTTTGCCTCTTCTGAATCCCATATGGAAACACAGTGGGTCTATTTTCAAGAGAAAGTTACTCATCGTCTACCACTGCTTAAGTTTGAAAAGAAGTAATTATGATTTTCCACAAAATATAGATGCCCAGAGCCAACGTTTTGCTTTTTTTTTTTAAACAAAATACAGGGGATTGCGATTCATACATGTATAGACAAGTCTGATTATATAAAAATACTAGCCACCACCACACACACACCTGCTTGTCATCTCTTGGACATCATGGTATTGTAATGAGTCAAGGGAAATAACTGGCCAACCGTTGTACAGTAAATGGGAAGGGAAGTAACTCTTTTCACTTGCAAAATTTGGGAGGAGGGGCACATCATTCCCACACCATGCACCAGGAAGCCCCTCTGAATGTTTACGTAATATTGAGTATTTGTGTGCCAAGTTTAAGTGCTGCAGTTTGTGTGTTGTTGGGGTTTTTAGCGGCACACACACACACACACACACATACGCAAGCACACACACACACACTCACACACACACACACACAGTGCTTCAGATTGTTGGCGCGCCCACGCCATTGGCGCATATTTTATCAGAATGGCGCGTTACTTTCAATGTGTATGCGCCAGCCGGGCGCGTCATAAAAATCACCAACTTGTATCGATCCTCGGTCCGTCTGTACCACTAAGCCCCACCAAGCACATGTGGCCGCACCACGGAGTACCAAAACCGACGCCAAACCGATGAACAGGCCTCAAACGTCGACAACGTCAAGTCAAACTGCTGCTTTGCCTAGCATCAATGCATCGCTCTGTGTGATTGGCTAATAGCCAGCAAACAACCAATCAGCGAACATCTATCAGTTTACCTTGCACAGACTCTCACACGTGTGAGGAATCAAGATGCCACCAAAGAAAAGGCTTAGAAAAGACGTTGTCTTCCATGTTTTGCAAGAATAAAACAAGCGGTAACTGTTTAGTTTTTATCTCTTACTAGCTCCTTCCAAAGCTGATGTCCATGTGGAGCAGTGCAAGTCTGATTTTGTCATCACCTGAGTGCACTGAACAGGAATTTGATCTTGAAGAAAAGACCTACAAGCAGTGTAAAATCACCGTTCTGGTTCAGAAAGTCTCCTCTACTCTGCTGCCCTCATTTGTAGAAGAAGTCCTCTCCAATCTGGATAAGAGATTTCCTGATGCGGAGCTGCTCCAGGCATTCAACGTTCTAGCTATGAGGCCGATTTCATTTGTTGACAAGATAAAGCTGGATGACTGGGGCATGGAATAAATGGAGAAACTTCTTCAACCGTTCGCTGACGAAAAGACCCACTCCTGGGTCTGCGAGGGCCAGAACTGCTCACTGAAAACTGCTCAGCCGTTCATCAACAGAGACGAGACTTGGCAAGAATGGAGGCTGCTCAAGAGAACAGTTGTCAGTGAACACTTTCCCAGAGATGATTTCGTCACCCTTTGGCAGATGATCGCCAAATTCTACCTTGCAGCTGATGAATTTGCAAATTTAAAGAAGCTGACAGCTGTGGCCCTGACACTGCCCATCCACACAGCAGACTGTGAAAGATCGTTCTCTGTGCAAAATTACGTCCAAACACAGAGGGGGAGAGCATGCACTGTCTAGCACACACTGTGACCAGCTGATGAGGGTGTGCATTGATGGACCTATTTCCAGGACATGCCCTTTAACCGTGCAGTGCAGGTGTGGGCGGAAAGTCGCAACCGCTACCTGTTCAAGAAGAACTAGGGCACGAGACTGTCCTAGGTCCTATTGATGGAGTTATT
>JAWQFJ010000160.1:37007-44507 GCA_034096865.1 Theodoxus fluviatilis | reverse complement strand
AACTGACCCTAGATTTTGCCCCCCATGCTTCAATGTTTCACTGCTTGAAAACGCACACACACGCATGCACGCATGCACGCATGCACATACACACACACACACACACACACATACACACACACACACACACACACACACACACACACACACACACACACACACACACACACACACACACAGAGCCCACACCTAAAATATGTAACTCCTTCACAAGAATTGATAACTTCAATCAATTTTTACATGTATGTACAGTTGTTTTTGAAGCATACAAAATGTCACTTTTACATGTCTACAAAATGGCAACCTTTCTTAAACTATAAAAATTAAATGAAATAAACAAGTTTCTACCTACCTGCCCTTCTTTTTTCCCCTCCATTTTACCTGAAACAAACATTTGTGTGTGTGTGTGTGTGTGTGTGTGTGTGTGTGTGTGTGTGTGTGTGCCTAAAGACTCCTGTGTTTTATAATTTTGATGGATGAAATATTCCATGCTTCCAAAAGTTACAACATCTATTTGATGAATTCTATAATAAGCAAGCTAATAGCTAATAATACAGATATTGTTTCATTTATAAACTCAGATTCTGGATGTACATGAAAATATAAACTCCCTAAATAGATACTAACTACATGTTGATAAAATAGACACAGTTGAAATAAGTACATACACCTTAATTTTTATTACTATACACATTGGGTTATACAATTTTCTCATTCACGAATAAGAAATATTTGGTACAGTCTTCTTTTTCATTGTGAAAAAGTGTTCTTTAAAGAAATAAGTATTAGATAATATTAATAAATAAATGTGTACAGTGCACTCAACAAGAAAAAATAGCAGTCACTCACACATAGCATTGCAGGGCAGGGCTTCCACCGGGAGCTCTGGCTGAGACTGTAGTGACTAGGTGTTCAGTCCACACTCAAGTGAGATGAACTCACAACATGTGACTGAGTGAGGGAGTTGAAGACTGCCAGCAGGACATGCTTCCCCCTGTCTCTGCTGAGCGTTGGCTTGGTGGCTGCCATGTTGGTCGCCTGCTTCACCTCTCTGTAGTGTAGAACCAGTTTGCCTCCCATTCACATATNNNTGTTATGTGCGTGAGTCGTGCGCCATACACTTTTCTCTTTAAAATTGTCATGTAACACAGTACGCTAGGTCATGGAAAATGTTGTTGAAGGTCATGGAAAGTCATGGAAAAGTCATGGAATTTTGTATCTAAAAACCTGTATGAACCCTGTGTACAGTCGCGCTCCACTTGGAGCTAGTCTGTGCAGTGAGGTGTGCTGTGTTGCATGCACAGTCGCGCTCCACTTGGAGGTGTGCTGTGTTGCATGTACAGTCGCGCTCCATTTGGAGGTGTGCTGTGTTGCATGTACAGTCGCACTCCACTTGGAGGTGTGCTGTGTTGCATGCACAGTCGCGCTCTACTTGGAGGTGTGCTGTGTTGCATGCACAGTCGCGCTCCACTTGGAGGTGTGCTGTGTTGCATGCACAGTCGCGCTCTACTTGGAGGTGTGCTGTGTTGCATGTACAGTCGCGCTCCACTTGGAGCTAGTCTGTGCAGTGAGGTGTGCTGTGTTGCATGCACAGTCGCGCTCCACTTGGAGGTGTGCTGTGTTGCATGTACAGTCGCGCTCCATTTGGAGCTAGTCTGTGCAGTGAGGTGTGCTGTGCTGCATGTACAGTCGCGCTCCACTTGGAGGTGTGCTGTGTTGCATGTACAGTCGCGCTCCACTTGAAGCTGTCTGTGCAGTGAGGTGTGCTGTGTTGCATGCACAGTCACGCTGCACTTGGAGCTAGCCTGTGCAGTGGAGGTGTGCTGTGTTGCATGTAGTCGCGCTCCACTTGGAGGTGTGCTGTTGCATGCACAGGCGCGCTCCACTTGGAGCTAGTCTGTGCAGTGGAGGTGTGCTGTGTTGCATGCACAGTCGCGCTCCACTTGGAGCTAGTCTGTGCAGTGAGGTGTGCTGTGTTGCATGCACACTGTTGCTCCAGAGCAGCTCTCCTCACAGATTTGTGTGTTGTGTCTGCAGGAGTCCGGTACCTGCCCCTTCTGCCGGCTGGACGTCAGGAAGGCGCTCCGCAAGAACCGTCGGCGCCAGAAGACCAGGGCCACCTCCAGCTCACGCAACAACAATGGTGGTGGCATCGAGGTGACCCGCGCCTCCGTGGCCAGCCAGACCACGCGTCCCGTCCGCAACAATCACTGCACCATCCTGTGAAGGCTGTGCTCGCAGCCTGAAGTGGTGTGCAGCCTGTGTGCGTGTGTGTGTCGGGGCCTGTGTATGGGCCTGTCAGCCATGGCTTGTAATACACAGTCACTGCATCTTGGCCTGTGTATGGGCCTGTCAGCCATGGCTTGTAATACACAGTCACTGCATCTTGGCCTGTGTATGGGCCTGTCAGCCATGGCTTGTAATACACAGTCACTGCATCTTGGCCTGTGTATGGGCCTGTCAGCCATGGCTTGTAATACACAGTCACTGCATCTTGGCCTGTGTATGGGCCTGTCAGCCATGGCTTGTAATACACAGTCACTGCATCTTGGCCTGTGTATGGGCCTGTCAGCCATGGCTTGTAATACACAGTCACTGTGCGGCTTGGGAGTAGTAGGAAGTGCTAGTTGTACATATGCACCTGCTTGCAAGAGTATACATGCACAAATACACATGTAAACACACACAAACGTATTTGCAAATGCACACACCTACCTTCACACACACACACAGACACATGGACAGGGTTTGAAGACTCCGGTAATGCAGTCCAGGGCACCGACAGTGGCAGACTGCAGCACCGACAGTGGCAGACTGCAGCACCGACAGTGGCAGACTGCAGCACCGACAGTGGCAGACTGCAGCACCGACAGTGGCAGACTGCAGCACCGACAGTGGCAGACTGCAGCACCGACAGTGGCAGACTGCAGCACCGACAGTGGCAGACTGCAGCACCGACAGTGGCACTGTGTGTTTACTCTGCTTTCCCCAGACCTGTTGTGGACAGCGTCAGACTATGAGAGAAGGATTGGATTTGCTTGACAAGAAACCTGAGGATTCCCTTCGTTTCTTCAGATATTTGAATGTCTGCTTTAGGGAATATTTTGGTTCGCTCACTTCCTGTATCTTTTTATATTTGTTGTTTTATTTGTTTACATGCAAAATGCATTGACAGAAGTACTGCCTTATTGCTGGGACAAGGAGAGGAGAGAAGCTTGTGATAGACTTTGTGATGCACAGACAGAATCAGTGACACGCTCCATGCGTGACCATCACTCCTCCTTGTGAGAGATTTTGTCCAGCACGGCTTGTGATGAAGTGAGTGGACAAATGAGGGACACATTCTCTGACCCCTGCAAAGGTGGGCTAAGGAGTGGTCTTGCTCATGTAAAGGTGGACTGTGTACCGGAAAGCCCCGTGGCTGTCAACAGGACTGGTCTGCATGGATAGACAGGGGGCCCGGTGTCTTGCTGGACCAGAGTCAGTGATGGGAGGAAGCTGCCAGTGGGAGGATGCCCGAGAACTTTGAAAAGGACGTGATGGAACGCAGTGCAAATGAGGGAGACATTTTGAATGCAGAGGAGGATGAGGAGGTGTCCAGGTGGTTGTTCTAACTAAAATACAGTCCAGCTTTGCAAAATCTTGTAATTGATTTGAAATAGATGTTCTTGTTGCAGAAATGTTCATTGACAACTGACTGTTGTGCAAAGCTTTCTAAAGACTAGCGGAAGCAGTTGCAAATCTGTATGAAATTGGTTGTTATCAGCGGTTTTCACATAAAAATAAGGAAAGTACCTGTAATGTTGTCTTGTCCATTTTGTAATGCCCAAGTGCTGAGTAGCAATACTGCAGCCTTTTTCGTGGGACTGAAGACTTTCGGAAAAAGGCTGCCCTTGTTGTAACTGGTGACAGCTGTGTAGTGGAACAGCTCAAGTAGAAGTAAGTTTTTTGCCCTTGTTCCAGATGCGATGTTTTGCTGATGCTGAAAGAACAGTGAAGTAGTGCAGAGCTCGTCTCAGTTTGCACATCTGTATGTAGGGATGGGTGTTGGAAAGACGGACATGCCCACTAAGTTTGCACATCTGTATGTAGGGATGGGTGTTGGAAAGATGGACATGCCCACTAAGTTTGCACATCTGTATGTAGGGATGGGTGTTGGAAAGACGGACATGCCCACTAAGTTTGCACATCTGTATGCAGTGAGGGTGTTGGAAAGATGAACACGCCCATTCCTCAAGAAACTCGTCGGGACCCAAAACCACAGCACAGGACCAGATCTCCGGTCCAAGCACACTCTCCCTCTGGCTGCTGTGTGGGGCCCAATGTGGCCGTCCCAGCACACTCTCCCTCTGGCTGCTGTCTGGGGCCCAAGGTGGCCGTGGGGCGTGCCTGAACATTGAAACAGAGGGAAACTTTTGGATGCATTATGAGCATTGGAGGGTTTTATATTGGAATTCAACTGACTGGACAAATGATGCATAGGATGGATTTTTGGGGATTTCAGCTGGTGTGACGAAGGTTGCATGGATCAAGCCTAGTGTCTCGCACTGAGCCGTGTCAATTTCGGCTTGGGAGTGGGATCAGCAACACCGTGCCTTTCTCTCCATGACTCCGGGAGTTTGGCCTCCCAGCCATCGCTTGGACTTGGTGAAGGATGATGGCCGCCTGTGTGTGGCCGTGTGTGTGTGGCCGTGTGTGTGTGTCCCAGTGTGTGTGTGGCCGTGTGTGTGTGTGGCCGTGTGTGTGTGTGGCCGTGTGTGTGTGTGGCCGTATGTGTGTTGGTGTTGGTGTGTGGCCAGTGGTCTGATGTCAGACCTCTTCATTATGGTAGTAGTCGTCATAGCTGTGCTTGGGCAAACTGACCCTCACTGGACACAAGGCATGACTGCAGTGGTCATCATGGCAGTTGGACTGACCCTCACTGGACACAAGGCATGACTGCTGTGGTCATCATGGCAGTTGGACTGACCCTCACTGGACACAAGGCATGACTGCAGTGGTCATCATAGCAGTTGGACTGACCCTCACTGGACACTAGGCGTGACTGCTGTGGTCATCATGGCAGTTGGACTGACCCTCACTGGACACAAGGCATGGCTGCAGTGGTCATCATGGCAGTTGGACTGACCCTGACTGGACACAAGGCATGACTGCAGTGGTCATCATGGCAGTTGGACTGACCCTGACTGGACACAAGGCATGGCTGCAGTGTTGCCACCGTACCTCCACCTGCTCCACCACTGCCGTGCTGTGTGGCTGGAGCCACTGGAGTGATTCTCTGCACTGCCTGACTGGTTGACCAGTGTCCATCTCTTTCTGCACACTCTATAGGAAGGCTTGCATTTTCAGCTGGGTTGCCGCTGTCCCGTATAAAGGTCGGTGGTAGTGCTGGGAGCAATAGTGCTGAGCTAATGACTGCAGTAGTGTTGCTTTCAAAATCACTTGTTGTCCAGCGTTGCTATGGCGACCAGTGTTCTTGTTCCATCACCTGAAAATATCCTCAATTTGCACTTTAAAACTCCTGTCATCATTCCAAGAGCTGAAAAGAAATTCCACTCGTTTTTGAATTTTCTTTCTCTTTTTTTTGTGAGTTTATGTGTTAACTTTGAACTCTGATTGGAACATCCGGCCTTCAGACTCTTATGACTGTCTTTCCCTGAGTGCAGGGCAAGGATGTGGTGCCAGTAATGGCAGTGTGCCTCAGTTTTAGTTGACAAATGCGCTTAAAATGCATGTTTGTATTTATTGTTTAACCCCCCCCCAGTTTACTTTGAAAGATGGCCTATTTAATGTGATGATGTGTTGGGAGAGACTCGGTTTCCCGAATGTCGGGGGAGGCATGTGTAGGAGACTGTGAATGGCATCCATTCTGGCTGGTCCTCAAACCATCAGCATCACAGCTCTAGGTGGAGAGTGCAAAGACAGTTTGCAACTATTCTGAATGGGCGCATCAGTCTTGTAGGCATGAACTGTGAAGTCAGACAGTCTTGTAGGCATGAACTGTGAAGTCAGACTGAGGCAGACTGAGGCAGACTGAGGCGCCAGGACCCCAGCAGTCCAGGTAACAAGACGGTGCCTGACAGCACACGGCGTCTGAAGTTCTGAACTCAACCATTCCAGGGGCTGGAAAAGTGGGATGTGCAGACAGGCAGTTCTTGTTGATGCATGGTTGCTATGGAGACATGGTTGCTATGGAGACATGGTTGCTATGGACAAATTTGCTCTCAAGTAGAAAAGGGCTTGGGCTGCAGGTGTTGCAATAATTTACGGCCCAATGACGGGGAGGTGCAACCAACAACTGAGCTGCAAAATCCGTGGGGTGTGGAGCATAAGGTGGTATGTTTGCGTGACACTTGTTAATGTGGACATATTACAAGGTTTTGTTTTGTTGTCAATGATCACTACAAGAATGGTTATCTTGATTTTTATGGACAATTATTAGATTGTTGTCTTGGCATGATTCCAGCGCTGGCTGTGCTGAGATGGATGCCCAGACTGCACAGTTTGCCAGTGCCTTAGCTTGGCGCGCGCATTACACAACGCGCTGTACATAGATCTCTGACAAGTCTTTCACCCACCCCTGTCCAGTCGCACTGCTGTTCTTGAATGTTTATTTTCATAACTAATGATTATTTCTGGCAATAAGGGTGTTGCTGTAGTAGCCTTGCATGTGTCTTTGTGTTTTTCATTAGCAATACTTACACAGATTGAGTCCTGATGGGCACTCTCATACCCACTAGCCTAGATGCATTGTGGGTACACGTGGACAGAGACTGTGTACATATGGTAGTCCTCTTGTCCATGCTTTCTGTCACGACTCTTGACGATGTTTGCCATGTGCATGCCTAAGTGACTGCTTGTACATAGGCTTTTTTTTAACATTTCGGGTTTCCTCTTGAGGAAGATATAGAGAGCATAATTAGATATTTGTGTGTGTTTGTGTCTTTGTCAAGTTATTTGACCAGTTTTCATGCTAGGTGGTGAGAGCTTGGATCATGCTGGTCACTCAAGGTGAGGTCAAGACTGGCACACCATTGATCATTTATGGACTAAGATTGACAAATAATGATACTGTGTGTTGTTGACTACAGTGGCGATTTTGTATGGGAAGTTTTTTTCTTGTTCAAATAGGAGTGGATTTTTTGTTTGCTTTTGACTTGTGTGAAAGGTTCATCATAATTGAGTAATGATTCATATCATTTATTGGCATGGTGTGTTACAAGTCTGCTGCAGAGTGGACTGCAAGGATGCTCATGAGCTTCCAAGTGGATGCAAGCACTTCCATTCCTTGTTGGGTGTAGATGGCAACTGCCTGTAGACACTTGTTTCCATGATCTCATCCATCATGCAAACATGTCGCCATCTTTGTTTCCTTCTTGTGCAAACTGCTGGCCAACGTGACTTGTTTTCTCATCAAACAACTTCAGCTGAGTGCAGCACAGTCTCTACACATCCACCTCATTGGCTGCCCATGACGAAGTAGGAATTCTTTGCACACTA
>JAWQFJ010000160.1:29507-32007 GCA_034096865.1 Theodoxus fluviatilis | reverse complement strand
AAGGGAGCAAAGTAGGCTACTGGTATCAAGCCACAGGTTATATACCCTCCACTCCTCACGCAAAGTGACCCTACAGTGAGCAGTTAAACGGTTGAGAAGAAATGTTTTTTCCACGTTATCATAAGCGTTAAGCAGCGTTGCCGAACCAGTCTTTAAACCCGAGAGCGCCATCATTTTTACCTTTCGCTGAGAATAACTCCTTCCAAAAAAACCTAAGAAGGAGAGAAAAGAATCTTCACTACTTGCCGAAAACCCCTTTTTCCAATTACACACCACAACACACACACCTCATATATGCACACAGTACACACACACACTACACACGCACAACACACAACACGATGAACACACACACGAGACTCACACGACACAACCACACCCATACACCCACTATACACTTATCACACCACACAACACTCGGAGCCCACACTCACACACAGGACACACCACACTTCACACGCACGAACACTCACACACACCACACACACCCCCACTCACACCCACCGACGACACTAGACACACCAGACACACACACCACACATCACACAACCACCCTCACACACATCAGAGGGCACCACACACACACAACCCACGACGACAACACTCACACACTGGCACACACGACACCACACAACACACAGCACACACACTGCACACACACCACAGCACACTAACACGAACACACACACACACACGCACACACACCACACACACACACAACACACACATACACAACACACACACACACACCACACACAACACACACACACACCACAACACACACACACACACCACACACACACACACACACACACACAACACACACACACACACACACACACCACACACACACACACACACACACACACCACCCACACACACACACCACACACACACACAACACACACACACACACACACCACACACACACACACACACCACACACACACACACAACACACACACACACACACAACACACACACACACACACACACACACACACACACACACACACACACACACACACACACACACACACACACAACACACACACACACACACACACCACACACACACACAACACACACACACACACACACACACACACACACACACACACACACACACACACACACACACACACACAACACACACACACACACACAACACACACACACACACACACACACACAACACACAACACACACACACACCACACACACACACAACACACACACACAACAACACACATACAGCACACACACCACACACACACACACACCAACACAAACAGGTATATATAGAGAGTATGGCCACCAAGTTATAGGAACGAGATGCGATTGGGAGAAGAGACATAAACGTTGGAAGCGATCTTGAGAGCAGGTGAGCAGACAATGACTGAAACATTTATTTTTTATTTTTGACGCCACCCGATTTGGAGATGAATTAGAGGATAGAGCAACGTCTTTTACTTTGGGAGCAAGGCCCGTTTTTGATTGATTATGGCGGAACTTGAGGCAGAGGACACAGGATAGGGGATGAATCCACAGACTACTTGATCGAGAGAGCGGAAAATGAGACGCAATAGACAGTAAGAGTTTTTATTTGTATCTCCAAGAGCGTACTATAGAGAGAGAGGAAGTTGGGGGAGAGGAGCGATGGATGATTGATTGATGTTATTCACGTATTGTATTGATTGATTGTTGATGTATGATTGATGTGATTGATTTGTATTGATTTATGATTCTTATTATCAAGTGACGAAAATTTAGGCAAGTTTCTGTCCTATTCTTACAAATTGTCTTTCTCATTAAGAGATGAAAACATGGATAAATTAAGACCACAAATATAAGATTATGAAGAATATGACAGAGACGATACGAGGAGAGAGAGGAGACGAGGATGATGAAGACATGTTCCTGAGAGAGAGAGTTTTTAGATTTGTTTTTTTTTTCTTTCTTTATCGAGAGGAGAGAGAGAGCATGAGAGTTAGAGAGAGGAGATGCTTTTGTTGTAGACGAGAGAGACGAGAGACGAGAGACGGAGAGAGAGAGGGACAGTGAAGGAGAGGATGAGAGAGGAGGGGAGGCAACAATCAAGCCCACTGCGCACTTTAGTGGAGGGAGACGTGATTAGGCATAATAGACATGGCGGCATGGGCAAGCCCTGCAACAACCAAGTCTCGTATCGGCCTTTGCCCAGCTTGCTCCCCGGTAAATAGAGCGTCCTTGGCATTTGAACTTGAACCTGACACACTTTAGCTCTTTTCATCGATCCTCTTTCCACAACACACTCCTCCAACCGCTCCATGCCAGGGCCCGTGTCCCAGGGCAGGTAATTCTGGACGCTTACTTACAGTTTCTACGAGGGCGCGCTGCTGATGTCGGAAGGCATGCTGGCGTATGAAAAAATGCACAAAACAAGTCAGTACCCTATTGAGCCAAAGCCCAGTTACTTTATGTTGTCTGTCCGCTTCCTGAAATTGTGCTATTCATGAGA
>JAWQFJ010000160.1:10000-29502 GCA_034096865.1 Theodoxus fluviatilis | reverse complement strand
GTTATAAAGTATAACCTCTCAAACACTGTTTGATATTCCTCCTGTCTGTAAACTCTGAAAAGTGTGGAAGCCACTGTCCACCTCTTCCTAGACTCCCCCTGTGGGTTGGGGTGAAGAATTGACCCCCCTGTGGGTTGGGGTGAAGAATTGACCCCCTGTGGGTTGCGGTGAAGAATTGACCCCCCACGTCTCCCTGCTCGTGTCGTCAGAGGCGGTCAATCTTTTTACCGGAATCCACCGGAATCCACGGAATCCACCTGAATCCAACCGGAATCCACCGGAATCCACCGAAATCCACCGGAATCCACCGAAATCCACCGGAATCCACCGGAATCAAGCGTGGATTCCGTGGATTTCGGTAAATAAAGAATTAAATACCCAAATCCGCCGATTTCGGTATTTATTTACCGGAATACAGTGGATTTCGGTATTTACAATCTAAACATCGAAATCCGCGGATTTCGGTAAATAAATATCGAAATCCACCGTGGATTTCGTTGTTTATATTGTAAATACCGAAATCCACTGGATTCCGGTAAATATATACCAAAATCCGCCGATTTCCGTATTTAATTTAGCGGATTTCGGTATTTATAATCTAAATATCGAAATCCACGGATTTTGGTAAATAAATCTCGAAATCCATGGTAAATAAATATCGAAATTCATAACCAAGGAAACAAACACTAAAACCAAGACCAAAAAAGCGGAAATAATAAACAAAACAGCCAAAAGACGGGAGATTATTGCAAATACCAAAAACCTCTGAAAACTTGAAAATATCATTGCCATTGGGGTTGCCTGAGTGGGTGTCATGAAGTCACATGAATTCTTGTCACCAAGTTCAGTCAGTGATTGAACACGCCAAACAGTACATTGACGTTAGTGAGCACATGTTACGTGATCGAAAATAACTACTACAATTCAAATTGAATCAGATGCAGGCTGAAGCCGCTGGCTGCTGGCTGATTTCTCCTCTTTGTGGAGATATTTTTACTTTTGGTTACAGCTTTCAGGTAAGTTGATTTATACACACACACACAACACACACACACACACACACACACACACACACACACACACACACACACACACACACACACACACACACACACACACACACTTTACTCAACTGTAGATATCTGAAGTTTCAGCAACTGTAACAATTGAATTTTCGGGAAATATGTGGATTTCGGGAAATAAAGTATTTATGTCCGAAATCGCCATGGATTTCGAGATTTACTTACCGAAATCCGTGGATATCGATATTTAGATTATAAATACCGAAATCCGCTAAATTAAATACGGAAATCGGCGGATTTTGGTATATATTTACCGGAATCCAGTGGATTTCGGTATTTACAATGTAAACAACGAAATCCACGGTGGATTTCGATATTTATTTACCGAAATCCGCGGATTTCGATGTTTAGATTGTAAATACCGAAATCCACTGTATTCCGGTAAATAAATACCGAAATCGGCGGATTTGGGTATTTAATTCTTTATTTACCGAAATCCACGGAATCCATGCTTGATTCCGGTGGATTTCGGTGGATTTCGGTGGATTCCGGTGGATTTCGGTGGATTCCGGTGGATTCCGGTTGGATTCCGGTGGATTCCGTGGATTCCGGTGGATTCCGGTAAAAAGATCGACCCGTCAGAGGGGAATATGGACAACTCGTGGCTTGACTTGCTGTGATTCTAACCAGCTTTGCTGATGTCACGTGATCAGTGGCCTTCCATAGCCCACAAAGGCTGAGGGGCCGTAATACTCCCTCCATCCATCTACCTACATGTATTCATTCATCCATTCGTCCATCCATCCATTCATTCGTCCATCCATCCATTCATTCGTCCATCCATCCATCCATCATCCATCCATTCATTCGTCCATTCATCCATCCAATCTTCCGTTCATCCTTCCATCCGTCCTTCCATCCGTCCATCCATCCACCCGTCCTTCCATCCATTTAAACATCCATCCATCCATCCATCCATTCATCCATCCATCCATCCACTCATCCATCCATCCTCTCCCCCAGACCGCCCCGTGTTCGAGAATGCCAGTTCACTGACGGTGAAGACGGTCAAGGCAGGGGAGCCTCTGGTGCTGATCGCGCGCTTCCTGGCCGAGCCTACCCAGCACAACGTCACGTGGTTGCACGGCTGTCGCGTGCAGCCCAACGCCGCCCCCAGAGTGACCTCTGACATCCGACCCTCCAGAGTTCAGCTGGCGGTGTTCAGCCGTCTGGTGTGGCTGGAGGGCGTCCAGACGGAACTGACCTTCAAGAAGGTGGTGCAAGAGGACGAGGGCGACTACTGTCTCCGAGTCTGCAACGAGGACGGCTGCTCTACGGCTCGGTTCCAAGTATCAATCACAGGTGAGAGAGAGAGAGAGAAAGGGAGAGAGAGAGAGAGAGAGAGAGAGAGAGAGAGAAGAGAAGAAGAGAGAGAGAGAGAGAGAGAAAGGGGAGAGAGAGAAAGAAAGGGGGGAGAGAGAGAGAGGGAAGAGAGAGAGAGAGGGAAGAGAGAAAGAGAGAGAAAGGGAAGAGAGAGAGAGAGAGAGAAAGGGGAGAGAGAGAGAGAGAGAAAGGGAAGAGAGAGAGAGAGAGAGGGAAGAGAGAGAGAGGGAGAGAGAGAGAGAGAGAGGGAAGAGAGAGAGAGAGGGAAGAGAGAGAGAGAGGGAAGAGAGAGAGAGAGAGAGAGAGAGGGGAAGAGAGAAAGAGAGAGAGAAAGGGAAGAGAGAGAGAGGGGGAGAGAGAGAGAGACATGCATACACACACACACACACACACACAGGTTGAGATAGAGACAGAACGAACGAACGAACGAAAAACTGTATTGCCTAGGCCACCGGCCCATTGCAAGGTGAAGAATTCACATTACATAGCAGTGCGGTATCGAGAAGACTCTAAATAGTAATATGTGAATGGACACAGCATCGAGGGAAACAGTGTTCACTGGTATACATAGTAGCACCAGTCTTCGAGAGAGAGAGAGAGACAGGGGAGAGAGAGAGAGAGAGAGAGAGAGAGATTAGCATCTCATTGCCTTGAAGGCTCTTACTGCATGAATGTGTCTTTGTATATGTCTCCCCATCTTGTTGCCTCTCTCTCTCTCTCTCTCTCTCTCTCTCTCTCTCTCTCTCTCTCTCTCTCTCTCTCTCTCTCTCTCTCTCTCTCTCTCTCTCTCTCTCTCTCTCTCTTGCCACAGTTAAATATTTTGCCTCAAGGGTTGAATGTAAGAAAGGCACTACTGCTTAATTCACTACCCTTGTAAAATAAAGTTCGTTCGTTCGTTCGTTCGTTCTCTCTCTCTCTCTCTCTCTGCTCCTTTCTTGCCCTGTCATTCCTTCCCTCCCTCCCATTCTTTCCTGTTTGTCTTTTAGCTGCTGTGTCCATCTCTCTGTCGCTTTCTCACGTTCTACCATCCTGGGTTGAGGGTAAGAGTACAGCCACCTCGCCTCCCTATACATTTTGTAAAAGGCAAACCCCTGGGAAAATCGAAACTTGACATTCTTTTACTCAATGCAGCTTTCATGATTTTGTAGTCAGACGTCTTACACTCCCAACAAAGGTTCATGGGCCGTACAACAAACGCCCTTTATTCATCCATTCATTCATTCCTCATGCTCGTCTGCTCACACCCATCAACGTCCTTCTCATTCCACTGCTTGCACGTGTTACAGAGTCCAACACTGGTCCCTCTCTCGCGGGCATCCCCATCGCTGTGGTGGCTGGAGTGGCTGCAGGAGCCGTGGTCATCATCATCATCCTCATCGTCGTCTGCTGCTGCTGCGTGTGCCGGAGGCGGAGGAGGGAGAAAGGGCCTAAACGTGAGTCGCTTGTTGGTAAGGTCGACTTTTCCGTGAGATCCCTTTGATATGTCGTGCCTTGGGTCTCCTCTTCCCCCTTCTTGCCGTCGTCGTCTTCATCGTCGTCTTCTTCCCGGTGGCCATGCGATGTTCTTCTGTTGACCCCTGAGCTGTTGTGGTAACGTATGTGCGATGAGTTGATTTCCATTTGAGTCTCTTCCATTCAAAGACGGGTATCATTGGAGTTTTGTTAGATTTGTGCAGTAGTTGTCAAATCGTGGATTTGGATTTTTCTGTGGGTTTTCTATGTTTGTTTGTTTGTTGTTGTTGTTGGTTTGGTAATAGATGCTGTTATGGTATTTGATTTATTGTGGTTTTTATGTGTTTGGATTTTTAAATGAGAAAATGAGCTTGACATTTTAAAAAGAGATAGAGTTTCTTGGACTTTCTACTTCTACATCAAAGATTGAAGCCTGAAGACTTTTCCTTTTGTTTAGATTTTTGTTTAGTGTTGCTGTATTAGATCAATTGCTGCTGTTTATAAAACATTTACAACGTCTCTAATCAGACGATAGGTGTAGTAATTTGTTTCCCCATATGTGTGAGCCTCTCTTAAGGCAGACTTGTTTGGAGTCTTTTCGTTTGGTCTTGCATGCCGAAATATTTATGCAAATGTGTTTTGAAAGTATAGGAACTGAAATATCAGTTATGCCTAGAATGTTTTGTAGTTTTATCAACATGTTCGCCTTCTCCCTTTTGCCTCGCTTTTCTTGTGGAATGTTTTGCTTTTTTAAATTAAAAATCTTTTTTCCAAATATTTTAAGGAACATGTAAGAAACGATAATAATATCAAACAATGAAATTCGTTTGCAGTCCAAAATTCTGATTGGTTTTGGTTGTATTAGTATTGACACATACTGTGACGTTTGATATTTCATACTGTAAGAAAGGTTATGAACAGAACCATTTTGTATTATTGGAAGTTTTACCCGAGCGTTTCAAATTTGACCATTGATACCCAGATTGTTGATAAGAATACCACAGTTCTGCACTTTCCTCGTTTACTTCCTTCATTCATACTAAGATAATTATTCAATCTTTTTCCAGAACTTCCATCATTTGGATCAGGTGGCATGTAAGTACATATTTCAGCATCTCCATGAGTTCTCTTGAGGTTATGAATATTTTTTATGTGGGTGTTCGACAACTGAAATTATACACTGTGTGATTTCTTACTTCCTCGTGGACTTGAGTATGCAACTATGGGTTGGGATTACGTCTCAACACTATCGTGCATGTACGTAGACTTATATGGCCCACAAGGTTGATAGACCCTTAAACTCCACCCATCCGTCGTTCATTTACACTTGTTTGTGTAATGTTAAACCGACCTGATTTTTTACTTTGCCTAAAGGACAGTAAACAACAAGATATTGGAATAGTCGTGCATGGAATAATGATACGACTTTGAAATGACGAAATGTGATGTCGAAAGGACCATAGAGCTGCCCAATTCGTCAGACTTGTATCTGACTTTTTAATCTTGTTTCAACTTTCGTTTTGTGACAATCAGATTTTGTTTTCTGTATTCAACTTCCGTTTTGTGACTGGATCAGACTTTGTTTTCTGTACTCGACTTTCGTTTTGTAACTGGGTCAGACTTTGTTTTCTGTATTCAAATTCCGTTTTATGACTGGATCAGACTTGTTTACAAGCGAATAGTTCTCCGCTTTAACGGGCTTGTTGTTTCTTGTTGCAGGGGGGCAGACTTGTTTTACAAGCGAATAGTTCTCCGCTTTTACGGGCTTGTTGTTTCTTGTTGCAGGGGGGCAGACTTTATCAGGAAGAGCCGAGATGCACTGCCCGAGGAAAGCGAGCCGTGTAAGTAGAAGTGGCAGCAGTGGAAAGCAGTAGTGGCAGCAGTGGAAAGCAGTAGTGGCAGCAGTGGAAAGCAGTAGTGGCAGCAGTGGTAGTAATGGTAGCAGTGGGAAGCAGCAGTGGGAAGCAGCAGTGGGAAGCAGCAGTAGGAGAGTGAACACGTGTATGTATGTCAAGAGGGTTTTATTTCAGTCATTATTGTCCCTCCTGCGATAGCTCTGTGTTCAAACACAACTAACAAAATCACATATGCCTCCTCCTCTGTCACGTCTTTTAAGCTTTTCCTTGTTACTCGCATGTCCTGAAGTTCTTGTGGCCTGGTGACGCCTGTTGGCTGACGTTGTAATTGTACATGTATAAGCAAAGTAGCCTGTGCAGTTCCTTGCTGAGGGTTCTTTTGGTCGAGGACTTTTTCTGACGGAGCTGCAGCTTGATCCTCCTTGAGCGCCTTCAGACATGTGTTGCTGTCGAGGTCCTCCTTGAGCTCCTTCAGACATGTTTTGCTGTCGAGGTCCTCCTTGAGCGCCTTCAGATATGTTTTGCTGTCGAGGTCCTCCTTGAGCGCCTTCAGATATGTTTTGCTGTCGAGGTCCTCCTTGAGCTCCTTCAGATATGTTTTGCTGTCGAGGTCCTCCTTGACTACAAAATCACAGCAGATGTAGTCGACGGGATGAACTAGGCTAAAGTAATTTTTTACATCTGGTTTTGAGAAAACGCTCAGTAAAGTTATCAGTGCAGTAAGTCCTGATATTTACGTCACTGTAAAAAAAAAAGATTTCATTATGAGCATGCTTTTTTTCTTCTGGAATTTGCATGAATGATAAAATATTATGGTTGAAACATCATTTTGTCATTTTTGGTACTTTGGCCTGGAATATGCATGGATGATAAAATATTATGGTTGAAACATCATTTTGTCATTTTTGGTACTTTGGCTTTATTTTCTCACGGTCAGTCACGCACTGATCCATTGGCCTCTGGGTCTATAGAACTTAACTACTACTACTACTACTACTACTACTACTACTACTGCTACTACTGCTACTGCTACTGCTACTACTACTACTGCTACTACTACTACTGCTATTACTGCTGCTGCTACTACGACAATGACTACTGCTACTACTCCTACTGCTACTACTACTGCTACTCCTATTGCTACTCCTACTACTACTACTACTACTGCTGCTACTACTACTACTACTACTGCTATTACTACTACTACTACTACTACTACTGCTGCTGCTGCTATTACTACTACTACTGCTACTACTACTACTACTACTACTACTGCTGCTACTACTGCTACTGCTATTTCTGCTGCTGCTACTACGACTACTACTACTACTACTGCTATTACTGCTGCTGCTACTACGACTACTACTACTACTACTACTACTACTACTGTTACCACCACTACTACTACTCCTACTGCTACTACTCCTACTGCTACTACTACTGCTACTCCTATTGCTACTCCTACTACTACTACTACTACTACTACTACTACTACCACTAGTACTACTACTGTTGTTTCACTGAGTTGTTGAGTTTGTTCTTTTCATAAAATGATTACATCCATAAAAACGAGCACACATATAATCTGCTGAATCGTTCTGTTCTGGAGTTAGATTTTATTTATAGCAAATAATTACATCCATGAAATGAAACACGTGCAAGCTGTCTCGCTCTTTCTGTAGATAGTTTTAAGGAACACAACATAATCTGCAGTCTCGTTCTAATTTGAAATTAATTTTTTAAATAATTATAACCTTCTGTCTCGTTTTGTTTTAAAGTGGCAAATTTGGGAGTTAGATTTTTTAATAGCAAACAATTACATCCATAAAAGGGAACACCAATATAACCTGCAGTCTCATTCTGTTTTGGAGTTATAATTTGTTTAAATAGTAAATAAGCCTATCCATAAAAAGGATCACCAATATAATTTGCCTTTTCGTTCTGTTTTGGAGTTACTTTTTTACAGCAAGTAATTATAAATTTGCTGTCTCGTTCTGTTTTGGAGTTTGATTTTTTTAAAGCAAATAATCCCATTCATAAAAATGAACACAATATAATCTGCTGTCTCGTTCTGTTTTGCCAACTGCAGTGAAGGGGCGGGCAGGGGGCGGAGGCAAGAACAAGAAGGAGAAAATCTACTTCGAGCCGTCCGAGAAGTCCCCGGGCCCAGACCAGGGGGGCTTTCCTCTGCTGCCCACCAAGACCTCCCAGATTCGAGGTCAGGAAACTCAGGCCCCCAGTAAGTGCGGTGTAGGCTGTAGCCATGGTCCCTCGGGCCTGCCCTTTCCTTGCATGCGTGGGAGAGAGAGAGAGAGAGAGAGAGAGAACGAACGAACGAACGAACGAACTTTATTTTACAAGGGTAGTGAATTAGGCAGTAGTGCCTTTCTTACATTCAGCCCTTGTAAGAGAGAGAGAGAGAGAGAGAGAGAGAGAGAGAGAGGAAGGAGAGAGATAATATGTGTGTGTACATTCGCATGTATGTGTATGTCCATGAATGTGTTGTGCGTGTCCATGCATGTGCGTATGTACATGTATGTATTCATGAGTGTCCATATGTGTGCGTGTATGTGTATGTGCGCAGATACATGTATGTATGTGCCTGAGAGTGTGTGTGTATGTGTGGGCGCGCGCATGCATGTGTGAGTGCATGTACATATGTGTTCTCACATCTCTGTAGAACGCATAGTCAAGGCAGCGCAGGAAGATGAAAGGCATGGAGGCATCAATCTGTGTGTTGTGGTAATGTTATCATCTTGTCTGTCTTTTGCTTCGGTCTCACTGGGCTCTCACTCTGTGAGCTTCCCCCTTTGGTTCGCACGTGACTCTGTCCCTTGCTTTGACTGCAAACACCACTTGCTTTGTGTCCGTCGCCTTTGCTTTGCCTTGCCTTTCCCAAACCAGTCCACGCAGTCGTAGGTATTGATGCCAGCTCTGTCTGTGTCTTTGTGTCTGGAAGATTTCTGTGATCGTCCCTTTTGCTGACTGCAGAGACAGTCTGTGTGTGCTGCAGAGCCTTTTCTTTCTTTCTCTCTCTCTCTGTCCGCCCGTCCCCATTTGTCTTTCCTTTGTGTGTTCTTGTCTTTGCCTTTCCTTTCTGTGTTCTTGTCTTTGTCTTCTTTCCTTTGTGTGTTTGTTTCTTTGTACTGTTCTGTCATGTGTTTTCTTTCTTCCTTCTCTGCTGACTTCTTTCATTTCCTCTCCTATGCTCGGTATTATTCGCTTTCCTGCAACCCCGGCCACGTATGAGAACAATGACAGTGCTTTTCTATTTCTTTCTTTCTTTCTTTCTCATTTATTTCTGTCTATTTATTCCTTCTTTCTTTCTTTCTTTCTTTCTTTCTTTCTTTCTTTCTTTCTTTCTCCTTCATTTTTTTCATTCTTTCTCCATTTTTTCCTTCTTGTGGCGTCTGGAAGAAACCGCTGTGTAAGCGCCCTTTACTGGATCTGTTGTTGTTTTTCAGATTTCCATGGTCACCCTGACTCGGATGAGGAGGTGCCCCAGAGTTTACCAGAACCTCAGGTAGGTGCCCGACTGAAACAGAAAGATTCCACAAAGTCACCTTTACTCCCTGCCGACTGCCACGTTCTTGTACGTTCTGGAACAGCCGTCTTTCCTCAAGTACCGTCTTCCTATTCAAGTCTGTAAGACAGACTGCCACGTTCTTGTACGTTCTGGAACAGCCGTCGTTCCTCAAGTACCGTCTTCCTAGTCAAGTCTGTAAGACAGACTGCCACGTTCTTGTACGTTCTGGAACAGCCGTCGTTCCTCAAGTACCGTCTTCCTAGTCAAGTCTGTAAGAAGCTAACTGTTTTCCTCAAGTACCGTCTTCCTAGTCAAGTCTGTAAGACAGACTGCCACGTTCTTGTACGTTCTGGAACAGCCGTCGTTCCTCAAGTACCGTCTTCCTAGTCAAGTCTGTAAGAAGCTAACTGTTTTCCTCAAGTACCGTCTTCCTAGTCAAGTCTGTAATACAGACTGCCACGTTCTTGTACGTTCTGGAACAGCCGTCGTTCCTCAAGTACCGTCTTCCTAGTCAAGTCTGTAAGAAGCTAACTGTTTTCCTCAAGTACCGTCTTCCTAGTCAAGTCTGTAAGAAGCTAACTGTTTTCCTCAAGTACCGTCTTCCTAGTCAAGTCTGTAAGAAGCTAATTGTTTTCCTCAAGTACCGTCTTCCTAGTCAAGTCTGTAAGAAGCTAACTGTTTTCCTCAAGTACCGTCTTCCTAGTCAAGTCTGTAAGACAGACTGCCACGTTCTTGTACGTTCTGGAACAGCCGTCGTTCCTCAAGTACCGTCTTCCTAGTCAAGTCTGTAAGAAGCTAACTGTTTTCCTCAAAGAGGGAAATCTCAAAGAACAACTCCTACTTTGCACGATTCTGGTTCATTAGAGTCGCCTCCGTCGGCGAGTCGTGGCTGCAGGGCTGGGAGGAGACGCCCGCTGGCCAATGGCTGCCAGTCTCCCCGTCTCTCCGCGCGTGTCGCACGATACGAATGAGCAGGGAACTCGTGACGTGTCGTGTTCAAATTATAACCAGTTCTTGTGGTTTGTCGCGATCAATGGATTTGAATAGTCCACGAAGGCTAAGAGGCCATTAACCTCCGCTCATTCATACATTTCTGACTGGCAGATGTGGAACTGTTTTTGCAATCCTAGAGTTGCAGCCTCGGACTGACTGACTGACTGACTGACTGACTGACTGACTGACTGACTGACTGACTGAGATGTTGGATGGAATAGGATGTTGGGGATGGGGTAGGAGTTGAGATGGCGAGGGATGTTGGGATGGGGTGGGATGTTGGGATGGGGTGGGATGTTGGGATGGGGTGGGAGTTGGGGGATTTATCCATGACGGCAATAATGGCACGCTACAGTGCGATTTACCCTTCAAGCAACCAGTGGCCAGCATGGGGTTGGAACACTTTTATGGAGAGTGGAGATGTTGCCGACGTCTGAATGGTTTTAGGCCTTGTGCATGCGAGTAGGTAGATGTGTGGCCAGGTGCTCCTGCAAAATCATTCGGTCCGCCCAATGACAAGGAGGTAGACAGTGAAGGGTTTGAGAATGACGCGGGCCAACGTCGCTAACGACGCGAGGAAAGGTGGGATGTTGCGAGGAATTGGCCGGTGTCAACAGGTGTCAGCATTTGATAGTCTTCACATCTGGCCGTCAGAGGTTGACACATGTTGATACCGGCCTATTCCTAGCGAGATCCTCGCTTTCCTCGCGTCTATGCAACAGGATGATGTCAACTTGACAGCATGTGATAGTCTTCACATCTGGCTGTCAGAGGTTGACACATGTTGATACCGGCCTATTCCTATCGAGATCCTCGCTTTCCTCGCGTCTATGCATTGCATGTCTCCAGATCTTTGTGAGGAACTGTCTGCTTTTTTTGGTACAGGACGGAGGGCGCTGGCGCGACTCCGATGGTCTGGTGTACCTGCACATGGACCTGACCAGGGGTGGTAAATCAGGCGGGACTAGCACCTTCAAGCCTGCCCAGGCCACAGACGTGGAGTTCGCTCCCCTGAACCAGAGGAACGGGATAGTCCCTCCACCTGCTCCCGCTCCTGCCCCGTCGCAGACCGTCCGGGGCGTCAAGTACACCGCCATGTGAACGCAGCTCTGAACAAGCATGAACGCAGCTATGAACACATGTGAAAGTAGCTGTGAATATGCTTGATTGCAGCAGTGGACTCGTATGAACACGACATGGACATGCTTGATTGCAGCAGTGGACTCGTATGAACACGGCATGGACATGCGTGAACGCTGCAGTGAACATGCATGAATGCCGCTACAAACACGCTTGAACGCTGCTGTGAACCCTAGCCCAAAACGCGTGTGAACGCAGGTCTGAACACATTGGAAGACAACAATGAACACGTGTGAAAGCTGGGATCAATTGTGAATGGCACTAGAATTAGTTTCTGAAACTACCTTGCCAGCATGTGGACTCTGGAGCCTTGAAGCAACCTCGGGAGAAAGATTTCTTTCACAGGTTTGTGAACTCATGAGCTCTGGTGCTAAAAAATGGAGAGAAACAAAACAAATTGAATCTTCTTTTTTTTCAAGAGACATGTGGACAAAGAGACCTTCAACATGCCAAGAAATAAAAAATGTTTAGCTTGCATGTGAACACTTATCCATGGAAAAGAGTTTTATGTCCGTCGAATGAATAATTTTATAGTTTGTGTGTGGACTGTATGGGTGTTTTAAACATCATCGGGAAAAGGATGTCAGTCACATTTATGATGACATCGAAAACTTGTGAACAGCTTGTTAGCGTAGGCTTTTAGAAGTTGTCTTGAGCAGGGGTGAGGCGAATGCTATGCGAGCTTGGCTCAAGGTGCTTGCCAGCTCTGGGATTGTTCAATAATGGCGTGAACGTACCAGTACACATCTATGGACGCAGAGGAATTTGCTTCTCAGCAACACATGATACACTTTCATGAAAAAAGTCAATGCAGCTCACAGGGAATGCCAGTCCAGTAGACAGATAAATGCTGAACAGTGTCTTTTCAATGCTGATTAACTTTTCCGGGATTTGACTTGATAAAGCTGGACATGTTTACCTGTGAGCAGTTGAGCGTCCAACTGCTCAGTGGGCCTCTGAATGAATGTAAACATGAGCTGGATGTACGAACAGTGCATTTTCAGGGAATGACTTGAAGGATTGCACCTGTTCAGGTGGTCATGAAAGCGACGGAATCCAGATTGGCATTTCTCATAGAAACTTTATAGTTTTTGAACAAAATTAATCCTAACTTCATTTGTTTAACCATAGCCTGCACTGTCAAGTAGCCATGACCTAGTGAACACCGCTGCTCTAAAGATGTTGATTAGAAAATGGGTAGACCCCAAAAAATCCATCACTGATCTCGCGAAGACTCAAATGTGTCTATTGTAAATTTTAATGCTACCATCTAGTAGCTAGCCATCACAAGCGACTCATAAAGCATGAGTAAATCTTTTGATTGCATGTAGTTATTGGTTTTTGATGTTGACATCAGTCTCAACAGATCTCCGGAAAAATGAAAAGCCACCCAAGTTTGGAATTAGATCTGCTGTATATCATTCTTTGCTTGACATTTCGCTCGGTCTTAGTCTTTAAGTTTTATCATTAGAGTAGACTCAAGATTAGTGATGGATTGATTAATTTAAGGCTGTTGTTGACTGAGCTTTTTCTTTTGGACAAGATTCGTTGTACCAGTTTCCTGTATTCTTGACTTGCTGATATCGAGTTCTGTTTTGATTTCTATGGATACAAAAGCCCTTGTTTAGGTTCCCATTATGGCAATAAACTCTTCTCTTTGGAGTGTTCACATGCTGAAAAATGAAACAAAATTACATTGTTTTATCACATCTGCCCAAAAATTATTTGTTTAATGCGATGAATAAATGTAGAGTCACCATTTTTGACTCTATCGAAAGATCTCATTTTTGGAGTTCTTCAGTTGACTGCTAAACCTGTGTCACCAGGAAGATGCCACCAGAGTTATTGAGATCTTTTGCTTTATTTGCTGTAGTTTTGTAGCAATCAGACACTTGAAGGTCGAAAAAATTGGCAGTTTTAAACACTGCAATAGATGGACTTGGTTTGAATACGATGGGGAATTCACAAAATCAAGTCCCTCTCAAAGAGACTCTGTGTTCACGTGAATGAACAACTCGGTGCTTCAAGAAAATGTGTGGACTGGTCTTGTTCCAAGAGCACAGCATGGTAGCTTTTTTCTCCAAGAACTGGGCTCCTTGTTCACATGCTACTGCAAGAGGAATATTGAACGGACGACTTCCCAGACTGACTACTGCCGATGACAACATCATGAAGCTTTTGCCTACACGGAATGCCTTGTTTACTTGTGTGAGCAGGCGGGCACTATGAGAAAATGTACTGTGATGGACGTGCTCCAAAATTGACAACTGCACTCCTGTTCAAACCAGGAGCCACTTGCTCATATAGACGACCAGACTGAGGGGAAATTTAAACAAATGTACCGAAATGAGACTTGCTATAGGAATGACCAACTCGGCTCCCAAGAGAAAAAGGTCTCTATAGCAAACTGAGAGTTCCCTGACTACTCGGATGAACAGGCTGGTTCTGTAAGAGAATACACGGTATTGGTCACGCTCCAGGCATGACAAATACATTTTGCTTTATGAAGGCTCTATCCAAAGAAAATCCATGGCTGCATTTTGACTTGGAGTGACTTGAGTCAGTTCTTGTTCAGAGCTGTGTGTTGCACGACAGTGTAGTGGCGCCCTCAGTCCAGCTGTTCCTCACTGTGACTGTGGATTCCCCTCTACATCAGCTCCAGTCAGACAGCAGACAGAAACGTTGCATCGTCGTTACATGCGTGACCACCCGTTGTTGGTGAGGCCTCAGCTTCACGGTGCTGCACTGAAGGGACACATCCATGGACACGATGACAGGAATTACACTTTGCATTTCGGCGACTGGGCAAAGTAAGCAGCGGAGATGGACGCCGTTTCGAAATTCTGAATCAAACTCCTCAGCTGATGCCAGTAGCAACTGCAGGAGACAGACTTGGTCTGAGGATCTGATCCTGAGTCTGCTAAGTCAAAACTTGGCAACCAGTCTAGAAAGACACGCGATGCAGAAATGAAGTTCAAACATCGTTTCTTGCTTGCATAAACCGCAAAGATGTACTGACAATTTGCTGTAGCTTTGCAGGTAGAGTACATGACCACATGGAGATATGACATTTTTTTTCAAAATTTATATAGTGGGTGAAGCAGTGTTCTAATGGTATTTTATTCTTGCGCAGGCCACAACACCTAACAACACTCTTACCTTTGCTTCTAAAATGATAGATATTGTCTGAGGGTTTGATTATCAGCAGATTCTGCTCAACGCAAATTTATAATTGGGTGATGGACATGCACTTTCTACTCAAATGCAAAAAACCCACCTAACTTTTAATGTCTAGCTAGCATTCTGTTGGAGAAAGTTGCTCCACACACGCTCGCTGTGCGCGAAAGCAAGACTTGGCCACAAAACTGCAAGACTTCCGTGATGCTACTCACAATAGAGCAATCTCTTAACTGGCAACTCCATGTGCATCTGACTTTGATCAGGATGGAGAAAATGTTCATAGAAAGGTTGCTTCTGCATCTATTTGGAGAATTATGTGCTAACTAGTGAACTCCAGCCTGTGCTCATTGGTGACTATTGAGTTTGTGATGCACAGAACTCTCTAAGAATATACCAAACCCATCATGACAGCCCTGTGCAAGTCATTTGACTTGAGCTGACAAGGATTTCTGCTTCACCGTCACTTCTCGCTTGATGTCCATTCTGCTTCATTTGTCACCACGAAGTAACCACAGAGAACAAAGAATTTTGTCATCAAGTGCATTTATGAGGAGCGCAAGAAACAGAACACAGACTGATCTGTGCTCGATTGGTGAAAAGACTTGCAGAATTTTGCCTTTTTTCCTACTTGCCATTTCAAGCAGACAGGAGAGTATCTGTCAGAGAGTTATATTGAAACCGCCATAATGGGAAAATGTTGAATGTGTACTCCATACTATATAGTGCACTGATTTTTGTATTGAGTGTGTATTGCCTTGTGTTAATCCTCAGATGAAGATGTTCTTGAGGAAAGAGAGCAAAAAAACGAATTGTGATGTAGTATTCAGCTGTATATCATCTCATACCTACCCACGGCAAGATGTGTACCGACTGAGAAGAATCTTGCAATTGAATTGTATTCAAACGCATGTACGTTAGCAGTAATTGTGGACGGACTGAGCATAAGACAGTTTGCGCCAGCTCTGTGTATCAAACCGTGGTCATTTTGATTAGCTGTAGAAATCGCTTTGCAGTGATGTGGTAATTTCTTACCCACATTTTATTTGCTTTTCCTCAATGGATTTCGTATCACCTGGGACCAAGATATCTGTGACATGAACCTGTTGATAACAAGTTATTTGATGTAGCCCCCCAACCCCCACCCCCTCTCCCCCCACCCCTCTCCCTCCCATGTTACTGTAAACTTCTGGTGCTCTAAGAAAATGATCAACAGAAGTGTGCGTAATATGAACAATTGTCTTCTCACTTTTTTTGTTTGCCTCCTGGCAAGTGACTTTATAACTGCAATGAGTACAGTTGACACTCGGCCAATAGTTAACAGTAAGTGGCGTTTTTCCCGTTTGCCTGTGGTGTCCCTCCTACTCATCCTCCCTTTACCGAAGTCATTCTGTGGAATTGCTGTGTACGGTGTATCGGTTTAATGTGATCTTTTCTGTCTGTACATGTGGACAGCTCCAGGGTTTATTTGCGAAGTCTGTGAAATAGTAATGGACGATCTCAAGAAGACTCTTCGTGAAGACACTTCAAAGAGTTGAATGTTTCGAACATTCTTGATGTTCGACAATTTGTCATGACCAGCTCTGGTCGAACTATTTAGTCATCGATTTCACTGTTGACGGCTTTTTCTTGCTCCGAGTATTCATTGGAGTACCTGCACTGTGTGTAAGTTGTTCCAAACGTATTTTTGTGACTACTGAAAAACTGAGATAGTAAAAAAAAATGATTGTAGACACTTGTGGAAGTGAATACGTCTTATTTTTAATGTGCCACGACTTGATGACAAGACAAACATCGTGGCGGAACTGGCGCATCTTGAAAACGCTGAACTGAACGATCTGTTGTTCTCATGAAACATGATGTTGTGCCCTGTTTGTTTTTGCAACCACATTTCTTGATGGCAAGACCTGTCAACTCCATACAGTGGCGTTTGTGTGCTTTGTGATCGTGCCTAAGATTAACAGCTAGACTTCGCATTTTCGCCATCAACATTTTTTAGGGGGTTAATATCATTTTCCTGTCCAGATGAGTGAATACTACGACTTGCCGAAACACACTGATGGGAGGAAAAACGTTGTATGCCTTCTTGTTTACATTCATCGTGCTCGTGTGTTGAGTCATTCCTGCAGCGCATCGACTGTGAGCTCTCCTCCCATGCCCACTCTGTGAGCTCTCCTCCCATGCCCACTGTGTGAGCTCTCCTCCCATGCCCACTCTGTGAGCTCTCCTCCCATGCCCACTCTGTGAGCTCTCCTCCCATGCCCACTCTGTGAGCTCTCCTCCCATGCCCACTCTGTGAGCTCTCCTCCCATGTCCACTCTGTGAGCTCTCCTCCCATGCCCACTCTGTGAGCTCTCCTCCCATGCCCACTGTGAGCTCTCCTCCCATGCCCACTCTGTGAGCTCTCCTCCCATGCCCACTCTGTGAGCTTTCCTCCCATGCCCACTCTGTGAGCTCTCCTCCCATGCCCACTCTGTGAGCTCTCCTCCCATGTCCACTCTGTGAGCTCTCCTCCCATGCCCACTCTGTGAGCTCTCCTCCCATGCCCACTGTGAGCTCTCCTCCCATGCCCACTCTGTGAGCTCTCCTCCCATGCCCACTCTGTGAGCTCTCCTCCCATGTCCACTCTGTGAGCTCTCCTCCCATGCCCACTCTGTGAGCTCTCCTCCCATGTCCACTCTGTGAGCTCTCTTCCCATGCCCACTCTGTGACCTCTCCTCCCATGTCCACTCTGTGAGCTCTCCTCCCATGCCCACTCTGTGAGCTCTCCTCCCATGCCCACTGTGAGCTCTCCTCCCATGCCCACTCTGTGAGCTCTCCTCCCATGCCCACTGTGAGCTCTCCTCCCATGCCCACTGTGTGAGCTCTCCTCCCATGCCCACTCTGAGCTCTCCTCCCATGCCCACTGTGAGCTCTCCTCCCATACCCACTGTGAGCTCTCCTCCCATGCCCACTGTGAGCTCTCCTCCCATGCCCACTCTGTGAGCTCTCCTCCCATACCCACTGTGACCTCTCCTCCCATACCCACTCTGTGAGCTCTCCTCCCATGCCCACTGTGAGCTCTCTTCCCATGTCCACTCTGTGAGCTCTCCTCCCATGCCCACTGTGAGCTCTCCTCCCATGTCCACTCTGTGAGCTCTCCTCCCATGCCCACTCTGTGAGCTCTCCTCCCATGCCCACTGTGAGCTCTCCTCCCATGTCCACTCTGTGAGCTCTCCTCCCATGCCCACTCTGTGAGCTCTCCTCCCATGCCCACTCTGTGAGCTCTCCTCCCATGCCCACTCTGTGAGCTCTCCTCCCATGCCCACTCTGTGAGCTCTCCTCCCATGCCCACTCTGTGAGCTCTCCTCCCATGTCCACTCTGTGAGCTCTCCTCCCATGCCCACTCTGTCTCTGTGTGCTCACTGGATGTTTCAACTGGTGTTTCGCGTAGTGTACGAAGCGATGAAAATGTTAGTCCCACGAAAATATTTGTGGTCATGATTTGTTCATTTTTAATTTTTCATTTACTTCCTAAAATGGCTTTCATTGCTTTGATCCTTAGCTGAAAATTGAAGCCTGTTTTTATCATAGATTGCATTTGTGTAGCATTGCATTTTCAGTTGCATTTTCGGATAGATTTTGCTTTAAAAATTGTCAATTAGCTTTTCGCCTGATTTTCTAAGCTTGAATTATGTTGAATATGAAGATGTGTTTTCCATTCCTACTTGAAGCTGCTTATGAATATGGCTGTTTGTGTCGGTGTAGTGTACATAGTTCAATGGCAGAAGCAGCGTGTTATTGACCGATCCCCCCCCCCAAATGAAATTTGTTAATTTTACTGAGATAAAATGGCTCTAGCATGAGTGTGTTTGTGCATTTGTGTTGATAGAGACGTCATGATAGTTGAATCACATGTAGCTTGCACGACTTAATTAAATAATATATCCATAATATTGCTTCTTTGGATGTAAGAGTTATGAAAATGAAAAATGACGGAAAAGACCCCACAAATGCAAAACTGACTTTAATGAGTTGATAACATGGACGAAATAACGAAGATGACTGTGTTTATTTGTGTGCATGCCCTAGCCCTATATCAAAGAGTGTTGAAGGCTAACGCGTGTTACTTTGTTCTTGTTTACACGCACGGAGAAAGACAAACTTCCCAACCCCCACAGATGCTAGTCTGACAGAGTAGAGGTACATCACATCCCATTTGTTGCAGCTGCGTGGAAGTATTTATTTACCAACAAGTGTAAACAAGCTTGATCGAAACGGTAAGATACTGACACCGGTAATATGTCTTTTTTTAAAAGCTCAATTTTTGCAGTTTGAAATCGTCTTGCAGTGAAAATGATGGCATGCTTAGGGATAAACTCTGAGTGAGTGAGTGAGTGAGTGAGTGAGTGAGTGAGTGAGTGAGTGAGTGAGTGAGTGAGTGAGTGAGTGAGTGAGTGAGTGAGTGAGAGAGAAAAGTAAAGAGAGACAAAGAGATAAAGAGAGAGGAGTACATGTTTTCACTGTAATAATTCATCAGTAGATCGTTGAAGCGATTTTTTAAAGATCTAAAAAAATTCCTTAATCGAAATATTTGTTACTCCATCTTTTTAATCAGGCTAAAGTCTGTTTCATATTGAACTGTAATCGGGCTAAAGTCTGTTTCATATTGAACTGTAATCAGGCTAAAGTCTATTTCATATTGAACTGTAATCAGGCTAAAGTCTATTTCATATTGAACTGTAAAGAAAGAAAAAACGTTATTAAAAAAACTGAGAATACCCTTCATCTCCCCGAAATAGTACTATGAAATTTTGCCTCGTTCCAAGTCGGGGAAATTTTTCCCTGACAGAAATGGCTCAGCTTATACGTTGTAAGTGTAGAAGAAGATTTCTAAAACTGTAGACTGGGGTTAAAAAAATATGTCCGTAGAAAAGTGTCGCTACATAATACTACAGAAAGTAATTTGCTGAC
>JAWQFJ010000160.1:0-2500 GCA_034096865.1 Theodoxus fluviatilis | reverse complement strand
CTATCGGCCCAGGAACAATCAACCATATATTTTAAACATGATGGATAGGTTCAGGAAGCTCCTATTATGACATGTTTTGCTTTCCTTTGGCATGTCATAGACGCTGAATTAACACTCACACAGTCACACAGAGGAGGAAGTGTCTTATAGATGTTCAACCCAGACATGTGCATTCGTACTCATTCAGTGATTCACGCACACACTGTGTGTGGTTACCGTGGTTACGTTGTGTTTTCTTCGCGTAGACACTGATCTATATCTAAATACGTGGAGTAGATAGAAAAAAATGGCTAGCAAGAAAAAAGAGAGAAAGGCAAGGGCAAAAAACTTCAGTGAAACTGAAATGAGTGTGTTGGTCCTGAAATGCGCCGCTTACATAAAATCTAAGCGCAAGAAGGACTTGCCTGACGACGTCATTCTTTCGGTTGCTGTGCCTTTGAATAATTCTGGGTTCGACTGATTTCTTTATGGATCTCGTCGGTGATGGCCAAGATTTCCTTTCGATGGAATCGAATCTTTCTGAACACCTCTTCATCATTAAATACTTCTAACGGTTGCCTTCGGTCTCGGAATACTCGGTTTTTCCTTAACAGATTGTCATGAATTCGTTTCTTAAGCACAATCGCTGCCATCTTGCCTCTCTCGATAACCCCGGTTTATCTATTTATCTTGCCGACTTCGGGAGAATAGTTTAACACTCTGCTTTGACGCGAGTTTAGGGCTAAATCGCCGTCATGAATAGGAGAATTTAAACCGAAGTCAAGATACATTGGGGATAGGAGATAAATCGAGTGTTAAAAAGATAAATCGCCGTCGTGAATACGGGCCAAGAACAAAAAAAATACAGCCAGAGAACTACCAGAATCGGCGATAGGCCCTGGACGCCTAAGCAAGCCGAAGAATTCTATTCTATTCTATTCTATTCACCCTCCTTCAAAAATCTCCTCGCAAATGACGTCACGTTATTCGACGTCAAATGATGACGTCACAGATTTTGCAAAATGGAGTCTGTTGAATCGTTTTCATTGAAACACCAAAATGTAAAAAAGTCACTTTCTTTTCAAACCTCGATTCTGAAAATTTGATAATATTGAATGGGACCTAACTTCCAGTCAGTGTGCAAAATCTCAAGGAAATCCGTCCAGTAGTTTTTGAGATATAGGCCGTGGAGTCGAGACAGACAGACACACACACAGACAGACCTCATCGCCTGACGCTATGGCGTGCATCCCAAGAGGTCGGTCTTAGGACCAGTTTTATTTGTTCTGTACACCACTCCTCTCGCAGATATACATGACGCCCATTCGGTTCTTCATCCATTCTTATGCAGATGATACGCAGGCGCAAAAGTCGGGTGATTCCCAGCGTTTCGACACTCTAATGCACTCAATGCAAGCATGTGTCCTTGACGTCAAGTCATGATGACATTCAATAAGCTGAAAGTAATGATGAGCAAGACCGAGGTAATGGTTGCCGTCCTACCACGCATGTCTACCTCTGTCCAGCTCCCAGCAGTCACATCACCATCGGCACATGCTACTGTCCCCTTTTCTAACACAGTGAAAAATCTATGCGTAAAGGATAGATTCCCACCTCACTAATAATGCACAGATTCAGACAATCATTCGTTCTATGAACTTTGAGCTCCGTCGCATCGGTTCAATCCGTCACTATCTCTCTGAGCAAGCGCCAAAGACCCTTGTCTCAGCGTTCATTCTATCCAAGCTAGATTATTGTAATGCTTTGCTTTATGGCTGTCCCGAGTATCTCATTGACAGGTTAAAAAAAACTGCAGAACAACGCCGCTCGCCTGATCTGTAAAAGTCCGCCAAATCTGAGCATATCACCCCCACCTTCAGAAACTACACTGGCTCCGTGTTGCAGGAGACCGTATCACTTACAAAATTGCATGCTTATCTTTCAACGCATTCACACAGACAGGACACCGCCATACACTCATAGACACTCATAGACACTTACACGCCACGCAGAACACTTCGCTCTTCAGCAAACACCACCACCCTCGTCCCTCGTAAAATGAAATCATCTTTTGGTGACCGCTCTTTCTTTGCCTCCGCTCCTCTCGTCTGGAACTCTCTCCCTGCTAAACTTCGTCTGTCTCCCTCTTCCCGAGTCTGACTCTTTCCGCGCTGATCTAAAGACACAACACCTGTTTCTCTCTTGCAAACACATCTGCCAAATAGACCCCCCCTCCCCCTCCCTCGCCACTCGACCCACCCCCCCCCACGCTCCAACTTCCACCGGCGCCCTCCCCGTACACTTTCTCGTAATTGTAGTTTGTAACTATTTTTGTTTTGATTCACTTATCTCGTTTGTGTTTGCTTGCTTGTTTTGTTCTCAATTTATTTGCTTATTTCATTCTTGTTTAATTTGTCGATTGGTTGTCTGGCTTGCTTGTTATTTATTGTGTTGGTTATGCCTGCTTGATTGTGTGTTGGATTATTTAGCCTGCTTGATTTTGTTTATTTTCTTTTGTTGT
>JAWQFJ010000159.1:23179-30739 GCA_034096865.1 Theodoxus fluviatilis | reverse complement strand
ATGTGTTGATGTTGTTAGGAGTATAAGTGTGATGGTTGGGAGAAGAGTAGGTATTTTATATTATTTATTATTTGAGATTTATATTTTTATATTTACTTGCTGATAGAGTGTAGTATATTACTTATAGTATTTATTAGATAGCTTATTCTTATCTTAGTTATTAATTTTATTTTATTTTTATTATTGCAATTTATATTATTCTTGTCTATGTTTATTATTTAGCTTATTTCTTATTATTTTTCTTAATTCTTAATTCTTCATAATTTGAGATTTTTTTCTTCTTTTTTTAGATATTGACTTTTTTCTTCTTTATTAATTCTTTATTACTTCTATCTTATTTGCTTATTATATTGTTATTCCTTCTTACTTTCTTATTCTTATACACTTTATTCTTATTCTTTATTCTTCATGATTATCTTATTCTTCTTTCTTCTTATTATTCTTTCTCTCATGCTCCTCATTTTTTGTATTGTTTCTAACTTTTCTTTCTTTTGTTTATTCTTCTTCTCCTTTCTTTCTTCGTATGTATGTCCTCTTTATTCTGTAATATGCTTGATTTACAAAAAGCCTTCTTTCTTCTTTTCATTATCTTTACTATTTCTTTCTTCATTCTTTTCTTTTGTACTTCTTCTTTCTCTCTCTTCTTGTCCTCCATCTTTCTTTATTCATTGTATTCTTTATTCATTTCTTCTTATTCTTTTATTTCTTCTTATTTTTCCACTCTTTACTTCTTCCGTTTTTTCCTTCTGCTTGCGTTTCTATGCCATTTCTCGCAATTTTCGTTTCCTTCTTTTATTTATATCCTTAGTATTCATCATTGATTTGAGCAGTTCTAGTATCTATATTTCTTTATTATTTATCCTTTTTTCTTCTTTCTCATATAGTTCTTAATTTTCTTTCTTTCGTCAGATCGTAATGTTTTTTTCTTTCTGCTGCTCGCTTTGCCTTCTGCTTTTATCGTTCTTCATTTCATAGTAGTATGGCGTAGAATATTCTTCTTCTTCTGTTTCTTCTTTCGTCTCTGTCTTCGTCTGTCTTATTCTTTGGTGGTATGTTTTGGTTTCGGTTGGCTTTGGCTTTATGTCTTGTTCGCGTTGCTGGGTTTGCGTCTGTGTTTCCCCTGACTTCCGTGCCCCTTTCTCCCTCGGTTTTATGCCCTCCTCCTTTTTTCTCTCTTGGTGTCTCTGACGTCTTTTTGGGGTCTGGCTCTTGTTCGGTCTTCGCTCTGCTGGGCCGAGGCTCTCGTTGTGTCATGACCCGTTCGCTTGTTTGTTCCTTCTGTTAACTCGTCCGTGTGCGGTTTCTCTGGTGATCTGTACTTTCCTATACACCATAGTATGTTTTTGCTGTTTAAGATAGTTATCTGACGCTTACTTTTTTGTCCTTTTTTCACTTCAATCTATTACTTGCTGCCGAATCGTATCCAATTTGCTGTTTCAACGAAATTTTGCTGCAGCGCTTCGTCTTGTCTCTAATTATGCTGCTGAAACCATCTAATTAAGTGTACTCAGAAAATTGCCCATGTGAACTGTAAGACAATTAACAGGCCCATAGTAAATATAAATACAAACCAAACTATTGTTATACTCTGATTAAAAAAAACAGCGCTCGTTCTATGGTTTAAGATGTTGTGATGATTTCGGAAACTCATTCTCCTCGACATACCCTATACGTTAGATATGTGGGATAAGTATACAAAATTGCCTGTCCTGTTGAGTTAAGGTCTTATTCCTGGCACTTCTTTGCAATGAGCAAAGATGGCAGGTTCAAGCGTGTCTACGTATTCCTAATCCTAATTTTCGATAAATCAAAAAAACGATTCATCATGATTCTGTAGTACAAGTAACCCATAGGTTGCCGGCATATCATCGTTACCATCATGTCGCATATATGGGAGCTAACCACCCGAATCACAAAGTCAGAATGCGAACAACGCTAAACAGCCAATCAACTCAGCATCAGGCCGACGGACAGTGTACAGCCCAGTAATTATTCCTTCGCCCAGAGAGTCTTCTCGCTCAGAGTTAATCTCCTTTGATTTTGGAAGTGTGAATCTACCAGTGGGTCTTAATAAAGCGACAGAGCTATAGGAATTCTTTTTCTTGTTTATGTGCGTGTCCTCATAGTGAGAGTGGGTGTGAGATGATAGGGTATCGATGTTAACAACTGGACGTTTTTTTTACAACTTACTATCAATTTGCGTACCGTTTAAAAGAATTCATTATTATTCTTGTCTTTGCGGGTAATTTTTTAAAACGATTTACTTAATGGTTTGCTGCCAAGCATCCCCTCCGACAACATGGAACACTGTGTTTACTTCCTAATTAGTTAGGGGGAGGGCAAAGCTGTTGAAGCCAATGCCCTAACTGAAGCATCTTCAAGGGAGTTTCCATGTATACTCGGAACACCTTCACACCTGGCTCCCTCACAGCACATGCAGGCCGGTGCCTCCAGCGATTGACTGGGCAGCTTGGTTGGTTGCAATACTCTCAGATCTGCCGAGTCCCCAAGCTGTGCAAAAGTGCCATTGTCTGTGAGCGGAATATGACACAGTTCAGCAGAATCCATCACATCTCCAAACCCTGACTCAAATACAAAACGTTTAAACACACAAAAGCAATTTTCTTATCAAATGCATCTTTCTTCCTTCCTTCATTCCTTCCTTCCTTTTTTCATTTCTTTGTTAATTTGAAAATAACAGTTTTGTCACTATCATTGCCTTTCTGACTTCCCAATGTTGCAATCATTCTGATGCATCGATGGTTTTTTAAAGTTCACTTACAGTTTGCATTTCTTAATAAGCTGAGGACTCTTGGTTGAAAGGACCTTGAACCTTTTTTTAATGAGTGGAATATTTTGTAGATGATTGGAATACTGGAATCAATCAAATACAGGCTGAACATATATTTCTCAGAAGGCAGAGATGTTGGCAGGTATGTTCTCTTACACCTGACTCAGTCCACACTCGTTGGGTTCACCCCAACCCAAGAGGGAACTCCCCTCCCTCTGCAGTCATTACAACTCATCCTTCACCTCAGCCGCCTCTCCTCCATCTCCTTCCCTCTCCTGCTTTCTGGAGTCCAGAGACAGGCTCTGTACTTCTTCAGAGATGTTTTCTTCATCACTCCTCCCCTCTTGCTCTGTGGGTGGCACCTCCTGGACAGCTCCTGAAGCTGTTGCCACATCCTTGTCTGTCTGCCTCTGGAGGAGGGCGGGGGTGACGGCGTGGGGGAGTGCAACCTGGGGAGGCACACACGCATCCACTTTTCCCGCCTGGATGTGGAAGGCAGGAGCCACCCAGGCCCCACACGGACGTTGCTCCCCATACCAGACATAGGAACCAATCTTGCCCTTACACATGCCTGGGCATGGCAGCTGTGGAGAGGACAGAATATGGGAAACAAATGACACACATAAACAGTGGGTATTTTTACACTTGTGAAAGAAATGCTCAAGTTAATGTTCTGACTGAAACCTGGAAAAATATAACATTTTTAATGCAAATGTACTTGATGATTCTCATGAATGTGTGGATGTGTATGTGTCTTGTAATTCTCACACTTTTCAGACTTCCTCCATTCATTGTTCACAGCTGGAATAGGTGGGTTTGTTTTAATGAGATCACAGTATGAAAACGGCATGAAATTATTTCACAAATAGAAATAAATCCTATCACATGCATTTGTGGAAATTACACACAGTGGTCCATTTGCAGCAGTATGTTTTTGAACAGGCTTATGTAAACACAGTGGCAGCCCCAACACACACACACACACACACACACACACACAGATACTGCACACACACACACAGAGATACTGCACACACACACACTCACACACGCACAGAGAGATACTGCACACACATACACACAGAGAAATACTGCACACACATGTATGCACACAAACTACCCAACCCATTGCACCCCAACACATGTGCACACACAATCACACACACACACACACACACACACACACACACACACACACACACACACACACACATCCACAAACGAACACTACATATGCACATTTGCAAACACACACATACACACTCACACACACAAACTTCACGCACTCAGACATACACAAAAACACAAAAACACACACACACATGCATACAAACACAAATACAGACACACGCGCACACTGTTAAATTCGTTATTATTATTATTATTGTTGTTGTTGTTGTCGTTGTTGTTACCGTTATTAATATCATCTTTGTTGTTGTTACTGTTATTAATATTATCGTTAATGTTGTAGCTGTTATTAGTACTATCGTTGTGTCGTTATTTGTATTAACGTTATTGTCGTTGTTGTTATTAGTACTATCGTTATCATAGTCAATTTTAGTATTATCATCTTTGTCGTTATTAGTACTATCGTTATCGTCGTCATTGTTGTCGTCATTAGTATTATGGGTATTGTCATTGTCGTTGTTATTATTATCGGTGTCGTTGTTATAAATATTACCGTTGTCGTCGTTGTTGTTATTATTAATATTGTCGTCGTCGTCAGTATCCTCCTCCTCCTCCTACTACTACTATCGTCATAATGAAAATTATCATCGTCATTATTGTTGTGATTGTAGATAAGTTGGAAGGGGAGGGAAGTTCCTGTAAATACTTTTTGTTATTGTTTTGGCATGTTGTATCATAGCCAATGCAGTCACACAGAGGGGTAGGTGCATCGTAGATGTTCACCACGTATCAATCACGCTCAGACATAATTACACGCATGGCCTTATTTACGACACAGGGTTGCCGCCAGTATAATAATTATTATCAAGATATTTAAACCCAGATTCTTCCCGTCCCAGGGATAGAACCACGGCACTGCCCCTCGCACATCGTCCAACCCCAAAACATGCTCGCCCATCTCCGCCTGTCAAAAGACATGGTTTCAACAAGCGAGTAGAGGCTGAGGGGCTGACAGTGTACTCATGCAAGAGGGGAGAGCACTGAGGGGTAGGCTGGCAGGAACTGATATATATTCTAAACAAGTTTGAAGGGTTGGGAAGTTCCTGTAAATACTTTTTTGTCTTTTTGCTTTGGCCCGTCATAGTTTAGTGCTTTCATCACCGTGTCAAGGTTTGATAAAGGAGTAAACGTCGGCATTTATGCCCGTGCTGGTAACAAGTAGCAAAAACCAATACCATTTCAGGATTTCCCTTGACCTTTCTTTATGACTGATGAAGGTTATCTCCCTTCTTTGATGAACAGTAATCGACCCTAATGTTTTTATTAAGTCGTCTCTTCGATTAAGAGGAATGACATTGAATGTGAGATCACTTTAGGAGAGTAATGTATCCAAAGAGGACCTCCAAAAATCTCTACTTTTAATGATAATATAATTTTTAAATTATTAAAAAAAACAACCAATCAAAACTATTTGACCTGCTGTGGGGGAATGCGTAATGAGTCTGCTACGTAAGCAGAGGTCAAAGCTCAACAAAGGAACATGGGGAAAGTCTCTCGTCAGCTGTTGCTACCAGTCCCGGGCCGAGGGGAAAAAAGGAACGATCCCCGTACAATGCTTATACAGTTCTTTGACAGGCCACCAGAGTATTAGTTCGAGCACACCTTGCAAAGAACGAGCGAAATTACCGACTCAGGTCATCGAGTAGGTTTTCTTGCTCTTAGCTACTTGCACTGAACAGATGTAGCCGCTTAGAGAGGTGGGGAGATGAGATTAACGGGACGGGAAACTTAAGAAAATTTTGATACACAGAGGGGTCTTTAACTTGTTTATTCATTAATTTAATTTTTTGGGAGGTGTTGTTGTGCTTTTTGTTTGTTTGTTTGTTTGTTTGTTGTTATTGCTGCGACTGCTGCTGCTGAAGTCATTAATATTAAACGTTGATTATTTTTAACTCACTGCATATTTGTGCAAATCTTTAATGTCCTCAAATGACATTGAGCACGCAAGTTTTTGGTCAAACGAATATCAGCGAATGCCTCAGGTCAAAGATAGATCAAGCGAAGCTAGGACCGCTTCACAGCTGCTGCAAGATTCTCATGATGAAGTAATCGATTACAAACTTTGAGCTTCAAGGCCTAAGCTGTTTCTAGGCCGGAAAGATGCGTGTGCGTTGTAATAATTTCATGACATTTCGGAGTAAAAACGTACATGTAGCAGACTTTTAAGTTGAGAGTGTTCCTCGTAACAGACTGGTTGCTTCAGATAAATGCAGATACTGATGTAGATAGACGATCTTTAGAATGTGAAAAATAGTTTTATCTGCATATTATATTGATATGTTTCTAGATTTGAGCGACCTATTTATAACTCATTGATCATTTTAGTGGAGAATACTGGCAACTCTGTTACTAAGAAAAACAAAGTCTTTATTTGATATATTTCGTACCTACCAATCTCGAAACCAGTTGTATCTGAAATGCGCTCAAGTCATATCCAAATCGCTCCCTAAGGAAGAATTTCCTTTGCAGTCATTTGTCAAAGGAAGGAATGATTGATGAGGGCGCCGCAAATATTTTCGCTCCCTTTGTAGAAAGTTCAGAACAGATTATCCCTAAAAATTGTGCACTCAACATCTGGACGAAAACGTGTTGGTTTCTTTTGACGAGTCAAGCATGGTCCCTCTACTTTGCATTACAACGATCCGAAAGTGACGGCTGAGAGTAATGCGAACCCAATGACAAGCTGAGCATGCACAGTTTGATTGATGGCGGCGTGGCACGAGACCAAAAGGGAGCCAAGCTGACGGCCTTCCTCTCCTACTTAAGGCATCCTCTCAGCCCGCCGTAGCGTTCCCCTGACTACAGCTCCATGGACACACGACCCCTCTGAAGTCAAACCATGGAGAAAGCCCTGTTCGTGTTGCTGCTGGCCTCTGTGTGCCTGGCACACGGTGCCCTTGGCGGTAAGCTCCGGATGATGATGATGATGATGATGATGATGATGATGATGATGATGATGATGATGATGATGATGATGATGATGATGATGATGATGATGATGATGGTGATGATGATGATGATGATGATGATGATGATGATGATGATGATGATGATGATGATGATGATGGTGATGGTGGTGGTGGTGATGATGATGATGATGATGATGGTGATGGTGGTGGTGGTGGTGATGATGATGATGATGATGATGATGATGATGATGATGATGATGGTGGTGGTGGTGGTGGCGGCGGCGGCGGCGGTGGTGCTAATGATGATGATGATGATGATGATGATGATGATGATGATGATGGGGTTGATGATGCTGATGGTGGTAGTGGTGGTGGCGGGGTGGTGGTGATGGTGATGGTGATGATGATGGTGGTGGTGGTGGTGGTAATAATGGTACTGCTGCTGCTGATCATGACATTGAATAAATTATTCCGGCCGGTGTAGGCTATATATATATCCTATATATGTAATGCCATTGATCACAAGAACCACAGCAGCTGATCCTGAATCCCAAACTGCTGGCGACCTTGATATTACATGTAGAGTCAGCACAAGCAAGAATTTCCTTTACAGTCGCTGCAGTCACGGACACGTACATGTGGATGAACACGGCAAAGTAAATTACAGTCAAA
>JAWQFJ010000159.1:0-2500 GCA_034096865.1 Theodoxus fluviatilis | reverse complement strand
GATAGGACGCACAGTGTCAGGTACACACAGAGACAGACAGATAGGACACACAGTGTCAGGTACACACAGAGACAGACAGATAGGACGCACAGTGTCAGGCACACACAGAGACAGACAGATAGGACGCACAGTGTCAGGTACACACAGAGACAGACAGATAGGATGCACAATGTCAGGTACACACAGAGACAGACAGATAGGACGCACAGTGTCAGGTACACACAGAGACAGACAGATAGGACGCACAATGTCAGGCACACACAGATACACACAGATAGGACACACAGTGTCAGGTACACACAGAGACAGACAGATAGGACGCACAGTGTCAGGCACACACAGAGACAGACAGATATGACGCACAGTGTCAGGTACACACAGAGACAGACAGATAGGATGCACAATGTCAGGTACACACAGAGACAGACAGATAGGACGCACAGTGTCAGGCACGCACAGAGACAGACAGATAGGACACATAATGTCAGGCACACACAGAGACAGACAGATAGGATGCACAGTGTCAGGCACACACACAGACAGACAGACAGATAGGACGTACAGTGTCAGGCACACACAGAGACAGACAGATAGGACACATAATGTCAGGTACACACAGTGACAGATAGGATACACAGTGTCAGGCACACACAGAGACAGACAGATAGGACGCACAGTGTCAGGCACACATAGAGACAGACAGATAGAATGCACAATGTCAGGTACAGACAGAGACAGACAGATAGGACACACAATGTCAGGTACACACAGAGACAGACAGATAGGACGCACAATGTCAGGTACACACAGAGACAGGCAGATAGGACGCACAATGTCAGGTACACACAGAGACAGACAGATAGGACGCACAATGTCAGGTACACACAGAGACAGACAGATAGGACGCACAATGTTAGGTACACACAGAGACAGACAGATAGGATGCACAGTGTCAGGTACAGACAGAGACAGACAGATAGGACGCACAGTGTCAGGTACAGACAGAGACAGACAGATAGGACGCACAATGTCAGGTACACACAGAGACAGACAGATATGATGCACAGTGTCAGGTACACACAGAGACAGACAGATAGGACGCACAATGTAAGGTACAGACAGACAGACAGATAGGACGCACAATGTCAGGTACACACAGAGACAGACAGATAGGACGCACAATGTCAGGTACACACAGAGACAGACAGATAGGGCGCAAAGTGTCAGGCACACACAGAGACAGACAGATAGGACGCACAATGTCAGGTACACACAGAGACAGACAGATAGGATGCACAGTGTCAGGTACACACAGAGACAGACAGATAGGACGCACAGTGTCAGGTACACACAGAGACAGACAGATAGAATGCACAGTGTCAGGTACACACAGAGACAGACAGATAGGACGCATAATGTCAGGTACAGACAGACAGACAGATAGGACGCACAATGTTAGGTACACACAGAGACAGACAGATAGGACGCACAGTGTCAGGTACAGACAGACAAACAGATAGGAGGCACAATGTCTGGTACACACAGAGACAGACAGATAGGACGCACAATGTCAGGCACACACAGAGACAGACAGATAGGACACACAGTGTCAGGTACACACAGAGACAGACAGATAGGACGCACAATGTTAGATACACACAGAGACAGACAGATAAAATGCACAATGTCAGGTACACATAGAGACAGACAGATAGGACACACAGTGTCAGGTACACACAGAGACAGACAGATAGGACGCACAGTGTCAGGCACACACAGAGACAGACAGATAGGACACATAATGTCAGGCACACACAGAGACAGACAGATAGGACGCACAATGTCAGGCACACACAGAGACAGACACATAGGACACACAGTGTCAGGTACACACAGTGACAGACAGATAGGACGCAAAGTGTCAGGCACAAACAGAAACACACAGATAGGACGCACAGTGTCATGTACACACACAGACAGACAGACAGATAGGATGCACAATGTCAGGTACACACAGAGACAGACAGATAGGACGTACAGTGTCAGGTACACACAGAGACAGACAGATAGGACGCACAGTGTCAGGCACACACAGAGACAGACAGATAGGACACACAGTGTCGGGTACACACAGAGACAGACAGATAGGACGCACAATGTCAGGCACACACAGAGACAGACAGATATGACACACAGTGTCAGGTACACACAGTGACAGACAGATAGGACGCACAGTGTCAGGCACACACAGAAACACACAGATAGGACGCACAGTGTCATGTACACACACAGACAGACAGACAGACAGGATGCACAATGTCAGGTACACACAGAGACAGACAGATAGGACGCACAGTGTCAGGTACACACAGAGACAGACAGATAGGACGCACAATGTCAGGTACACACAGAGACAGACAGATAGGACGCACAGTGTCAGGTACACACAGAGACAGACAGATAGGATGCACAATGTCAGGTACACACAGAGACAAACAGA
>JAWQFJ010000158.1:122167-129636 GCA_034096865.1 Theodoxus fluviatilis | reverse complement strand
TCGTACTCCGCGATACTGGAACCGCCACAACTCTTACAAACGTCAGAGAGAGAGAGAGAGAGAGAGAGAGAGAGAGAGAGAGAGAGAGAGAGAAATTCAACAAGAGATCATCATAATGATCATAGGTCCCCTGGGTAAAACTTCTCTAAAACTCTGGGTCCATATGTAAATCGCAATACGGCTGACCAGCTTCCTTGCAGTTTTCTCTAGGGAAGCATTGATATTTTCTCTATGCAGCCATGGCGTCTTTGCTCATGTGTGCGTAACTCTGTCAAGATGTCGCTACGACTTGTGATTGCCAAGCAAGCAAAACATCCAAAGAGCAAAGCCCCATCGTCAAAGCTGCGCCATCTTCATGTGTTTCTTGTCTGGCTGAGTCAAGTTTGCCTTTTAATTCCATCGTAGTTCATCTTAAAGAGATTACGGGGAAACCCCTCACATACACTTTTTACAAATTTCGCTGTTATATACCTTGTAGAGTTCAAGTGCCAATGCCACGCGGTACCCGTGGATGCACGGCAACTGTACAATACATGCACATGGCAGTACAATAGACTACAACACAATGCAACGCAATACAGTACAACATAATACAATGCAACGCAATACAACATAATACAATGCAATAAAATACAATACACTGCAATACAATGCAATAGATGCAATACCATACGATACAACACCATTTTAAAAATACGATACAATAATACGTGATTCATTCACGATAGAAAATGTACATGCAGATCATAGAAGAACACAAAACGACACACTGTATGGAAGACAGAGTTTTTGTCTCCGGACTATAATTTCATTTGAGTCTTTCTGCATCGTAGCTTGAACTGCACACATAAAGTGCCGAGAGCTTTTTGACTGCGATAACTATCTGTGAGTTTTTCCATGAAATGTTTAGTAGTTTCTAGATACAAATACATGCACGCATACAAAAATGTTCAAAGATGTAAACGTACGGGCACTTTACTTTTATTCGAGGAATGCCATAATGAAGTAGACAAATGACTCGAAAGTACGAGGGTGTCGTCCGTCTTTGAATGCAAAAGTTTGACTGGTACAGCATGTTATGGAACAAAGCGTGTAGAATCTGCATCTGTCATGCAGCTTCACTTCCAATAACACAGATGGAGCTTCTTTTCGGGGGATCTGTGGAGCAGTGGAGTACACGACCTCAATGTAGCTTTGATCAAAATTGACGTAAAGACGTCATTGTATCGACTGATGGTTTGATGTCCCACGTGAGCGAAAAGCGTGACCTTTTAAGCAGCGCGGTAGGCGATGGCTGCCGAGACTTATTTAAGCTTCTCGTGATATTTCATTGTTTGCCGGAGTCAAAACGTGTTGCGTTTCCGTTAATCAATGTCGCGTTTCCTTGTTATCTCCAAAGCATTGTGGGATTGAATAAACGATCAACTGACGTGGACGTTGAATTATGCTGTCTGTTTGTCACATTTCAAATATCCTCAGCGTGCCCTATTCAAAATTTAACCCGGGTCAGATAGGTGGGGAATACAGGTGACAGCAAACTTGGACGAAACAGCAGTTCTCGGCAGAATGACAGTCGTGATGTGTGCTAACCGATTCATAAGAAAAAGGTCTTCCTGTGTCACCTCTGAATACCCCATCATCTCCATTACCCCTTTCACATTCCAACCCTCCATTGAAATCCTTCTTACACTAATTTCCTTTTCATTTGTGTAAATTAAATGTATGCGTATTTTTGGTACAGAATGGATTGAAAGCAGACCCTTGTGTGTGTGTGTGTGTGTGTGTGTGTGTGTGTGTGTGTGCGTGCGTGTGTTGTGTGTGTGTGTGTGTGTGCGTGTGTATAGTGTGTGTGTCCCCCACCCTACGCCACCCCCCATTTGTATTCCCTTGCTGCCATATAATTTATTTTCATGATTCTTAAGAAAAACAAAGAAATCACTCTTGCACGAAGGAAAAAGAAGCAATCAGCAATGACTTTAGAAAACATTCGAGTTTCGAAGATAATTTTTTTCCAACCATCATATCTCCTCTGCCAAAGAAGTCGGTGTCAATTGTTCTTCAGTTAGTTTTTCTATGGCGCCTCACAAAATCATTGAAGTCTGCACATGTGTATATGAAGCTGTTGGGAAGTGTTTGTACGCAAATAAGTGTATTTGTCTCAGTAAGTATGACTAGGCATGAGAATATTAGGCTAAAGTCTGAAAAATAACAAAATAAGATATTTCATCCACACAAATATCTATTTACTTATAGATATTCTAGAAAAACAGCATACGCATATAGGAAATCTTAAATATTTACATTAATGTAAATTTCAGGAAAGCTTTTATGTGATAGAGTGCGCTGACGCCTTTTCTCAGCCTTTGCTCAAAAACCGCTTTGCCGACTCTAGCCAAGTTTCTCATGACGGTCGCAAATATAAAAGTACTGTATTATCCTGCGTTCAATGCCAGTGTGTTCGTACCTATATAATTTCATTGAGCCACGACAAGCAAAGATTACCAAAACTCTTTTATGGCAGCTGCAAAAAAATGTTGCTCCAATACATCCAAAGAATTTAAGCTTAGAGAATCAAAAGGACGCTGCAAACCAAACCAACGTGGGCAGAAATGGGTGGAAAAAAAGCGACATAAAAAAACACATCGAGGACGAGAATGAAAATCTGCCCACATTCTTTAAACCAGTTTCTGCGTAGAATTAGTTACAAATGAATTGCAAGCTGCACGTCCTAAAAATCCGTGACAGAGGTGTGCGTGGCTGTCTGAAACCCTTCCAGAAACTGACACCCGCGGTTCTCTTCTATTTCCGAAGTCCTTCTTCGTCCAAACCGATGCCTGAAGCCACGGGAAAGCTTTTTTTATCACTTTTGAGAGGCAAACACTTGCTACAAAGACGGTTTGACGAAATCCAGGTTATCTGCTTCTAAAAAGCGCAGGGCGAAACTAACTAGCCTATTGATCCCCGAATTAAGCTGGTGCGATACGTGATGGGCAGGAAATTGATGGCCCAGACTGTAAACCGACGCTGAAGGGGGAAAATATTGGCTCAACCATTCAAGGAGGTTTTCGCGTTTCGTCGAGATTATTATCAACAAACGGACAGCACCCGTCAGGTACACGCACGCGCCACCGGAAGTCGGGACCCCGCCCCATGCTTCAAGGTTCACGCAAGGAATGCTGGGAGGTTGCCCCCCACAAACTGACGCGGCTCATGACCAAGCCCGCTCGCGACGCTCTCAAGGCACAGTGTGTATGGTTCAAGTGCACTTCGCCCAGCTGCTCACAGTAAAGTACAGATCTTGGCACAGTGTGAATGGTTCGAGTGCACTTCGCCCCGCTGCTCACAGTAAAGTACAGATCTTGGCACAGTGTGAATGGTTCGAGTGCACTTCGCCCAGCTGCTCACAGTAAAGTACAGATCTTGGCACATTGTGAATGGTTCGAGTGCACTTCGCCCCGCTGCTCACAGTAAAGTACAGATCTTGGCACAGTGTGAATGGTTCGAGTGCACTTCGCCCCGCTGCTCACAGTAAAGTACAGATCTTGGCACAGTGTGAATGGTTCGAGTGCACTTCGCCCCGCTGCTCACAGTAAAGTACAGATCTTGGCACAGTGTGAATGGTTCGAGTGCACTTCGCCCCGCTGCTCACAGTATAGTACAGATCTTGGCACAGTGTGAATGGTTCGAGTGCACTTCGCCCCGCTGCTCACAGTAAAGTACAGATCTTGGCACAGTGTGAATGGTTCGAGTGCACTTCGCCCCGCTGCTCACAGTAAAGTACAGATCTTGGCACAGTGTGAATGGTTCGAGTGCACTTCGCCCCGCTGCTCACAGTAAAGTACAGATCTTGGCACAGTGTGAATGGTTCGAGTGCACTTCGCCCCGCTGCTCACAGTAAAGTACAGATCTTGGCACAGTGTGAATGGTTCGAGTGCACTTCGCCCCGCTGATCACAGTAAAGTACAGATCTTGGCAAGGATATCGCCCATGATGGCGAAACGAGTCGTTTGGGGCAAAAAGCGGGGGGGAAATGTAAGTGATTCCAAGTGTGCACTGTAACACGCAGAACGCGTATGACTTAGTTGTTGGTGTATGCCGAGTTGTCTAAACAATTTAGACATGTTATCTTAACGTCCCGTTTACCAATTAACAATGTTTAAAGGAGATTTCATTCTCCCAGAAAGAACCTTTGCTTGCCAGTTCTCTGCATGGTGACAAAGTGTCAAATATTGAAGAGTTTCTGAGAAAATGTCCTTTGACTTTTTCAAGGTTGTGAGTGTTTTGTTCTGAACTGATCTCAAACTCAGTCTCAGCCACGCGTCCTAGAAAAGCATAATTACAACAGTGCTGTTGCGATGTCCTGTTGAAATGTGCCATAACAACTTTGAATTGTGTTCGGACATACAAAGCGACATGACAACCTATAAATTGAGGGAAACAACGTTTTGACTGTGCGTTTTAAGTGCGAGACGCGCATAAGATAATTTAGTTTTCTTAACACTATTTTTATGCATACCCGAATCTCTAACAGTCACATGCACCATTCCGATAAAGAACGTTCAGAAAAATAAAACTTCCTTTTAAATTATTACAATCAGATGCGGTTCATTTGATACAGACGGCACAACAACGCTTATCTTCAGAAGTGTCTACCTTCATGCAGTTCCTTTCAAGATGCCTCTGAAACCCACGCCTCTTCTCGACATAATTCCAAGGAGCAACTGCCAATAGTGAAAATATTCAAGTTCTAGCTACGAAATGTCACCCCGTGGCAAATCAGATGCACCTGCTCATGTTCACACAAATGCGCACTCATGTTTGAATGCTATGGGCACATTTCACGCACACACGCGCACGCACACACACACACACACACACACACACTCAGACACATCCATACACACACATCCACACACACATCAACATCCACACCCACACACCCACACACACATCAACATCCACACACACATCTACACAGACACACATACACACACACACATCCGCGCGCACACACACACACACATACACACACACACACACACACACATCAACATCCACACACACATCCACACACACACACATCTACACACAAACATCCGCGCACACACACACACACACACACACACACACACACATCCACACACACACACACACACACACACACACACATACACACATCCGCACACATCCGCACACACACACACACACACACATGCACACATCCACATTCACACACATACACACACACACACACACACACACATGCACACATTCACATTCACACACATACACACATATCTTTTTCTATTCCATATGCTGGGTTTTTTTAACACCGAAGCAGCTTTACAGTACCTGTTCTATACTTGTATGCAAAAGAGACAAATGTGATAAACACTCTCAAGCTCATAAAAGTGAGATCAGCCTAATACCGTTCCACCAAGTAATTATCGGTTCCTTCACGAATGACGTTCATAATCACTTACATCTGTATTCTCTGTGTAGTGTCAGTTCCTGATGAAAGTTTTAGACGATGAATCATTACTCTATGACACATGTAACCTATAGACAGGTTGTTTTTTTAACACGTGAATGGCTGTATCTCCAAGTTATTCAGTGCACAAAATGACAGCTTGAATGTTGATTACCCTCGACGACGATTAAGAACGATAGGAAAGAAAAGCTTGAAGAACATGTCGCATAGAAGATAATTGCAGGAGAAAAGATACTCAAAGAATGACATGGAAAAAAGTATTAATGAAATTAAACATTTGCAAAACTACATACATACATAACAAATGCTGCCACTTTGTATCTGTCGTAGTCATCCGCTGTTTGTCTACGTAGTCATGAGCGCTCTCACCAACGGTGCCTCTGTTTCATCATGGGCATCAAGTGGCAAGACTACGTGTCAAACAACGAAATCTTGGAGCGAGCCAACCTCCCCAGCATTGAGGCCATGCCTCGGACCAGAGAGCTCTGCTGTGCAGGACACCTTAACGCATGGAGGACACGCGATTGCCCAAAGCTGTGTTCTGGGGAGAACTATGTCTGGGCAAACATGAGACGAGCCCCACGAAAGCGCTTCAAGGATCCCAGGGAAAGTCGGGGATGGCAATGTCGAAGACATGGCAGCTAGAGGTCAATGTCAAAGCGAGGCGCTGAGGACCTTGAAACAGCTCAAAGAGAGGCCGTAGAAGACAAACGCAGACGAAGGAAAACATCGGCCGCCCACAGCTCCCCTACCCAGAGATTCCCATGGCCAGCGTGTGCTAGAGTGTGCCACTCAAAGATTGGCCCACAGAGTCACCAGAGGGAATGTCGCCAGAGGCTTCCTTCGCATTGATCCTCAGACACGAGGAATGCGCCATCATCATGGACACGTTTCACCACGGCGTCAGTGATGCGTTACGATCACGCTTCTTGTCTGAATCATCGAACCTAAAATACGTGTAAAGGAGGAAACGTCTCAGTTACTCACTACACACGAATTCATTTGAATGGTGAGGCATTCTTCTCTCCACAAGCTATGGGGGCTATGCAGTTACACGAATGTGATCATTCAGCGTGGCTGAGACTATAGTGCATATAGTCTCAGCGACAGGTTTGTCACGTGATAGCCTTAATTCTTCCATAACATGCATACCACCATTCAACACTGAGTCTCAGCCACGCTGAATGGCATATTACATCGTTGAGTGTATTCCTCCACTTGTTGTGATACACTCGATACTGGCAGCCATATTTCCGTCAGTTCATTTTCTAAACATCGATTTCCCATGAATGTAAAACTTGTATGCGGTAAAATTCGAATCACAAGAGTGTAATATTGTGAACTCTACTAAGTATAAGGACTTTGAATACAACAGCAACAATTATACTTCATTGTGCGAGTAAGGCAACCAATCCCGTCTGCATAATGATAATCTTTTGGACCGATCGGCGATAGTACGATACGCCCAGAAACCCGCTGAGTGCTTTTACTGATGAGGAATCATTAATTTAATGTATGCTTAGAAGGATTAAACTTAGAAAAACTGCTTCTGAGCTCTCCGATGATATCGAACTTCGGAATCGGACGGATTCCTACAGAAGAAACTTCGACTCGATCAACGTTCAACACAGACAACAGTGAGTAAAATCTTCCTTCTACTTCTAGATCAGTCGATACACGAATGATCGAAGTTTGGACTCAGCAGCTTGTCAAACAGTGTGAAGGCAGTTAGACCACAGGTTCCGGCCAGAAAGCATTTACTTGCGAGAGTATAACCATAGATTCACGAAACCAGCCCAGAGCCATAGGAATCCTTTTCGATGCGTTTATACTGACTAGTTCCAAAGACAAGCGCACGTGCTGAAGGCAGTTTGCAACCTTATAGACGATGTTCGCGCTAAAAGTAGTTCTCAAATGATTTCCTGAAAATCTCATAGATTAGTTTTATTAGAACACCAAATTTGTGTTTATCTATCAG
>JAWQFJ010000158.1:102167-117167 GCA_034096865.1 Theodoxus fluviatilis | reverse complement strand
CGTGTGTATATTGGCTTCATTTCGTATCACCAGCCTTGTGGATCTGCGAGGCGGGTGTCAGGCCAGCCATGTGGAATGACTGGGCGACAATTAGCGCAGGAAACCAGGCGTTGGTTGCAGAGCAGACGGCGTGGGGACAAGGCAGGAGGAGTGAGAAGGAATCGTGGCTGCCTGGCACTGGTCTGGAGACCGCCGTGCCCTCCATACCAATCTCCACCTTTGCCTCACGGCGGTTGCGTAAATTTGGGTACACAAGCAGCGATACTGTTTCATGTTAGGGTTCTACGATTCACTCCGTTTCGCCGGCTCCCACGTCAAATGCACTGTTCTTTTTCAGAGAAAGGACTAACCTAACCGTCGAACAATATATTGTTTTAGATATAAACACTCGCTGTCCTGAATACATCGGGGTAGGGGGTGGGGGTGGGGGGTCGGAGGGAATTTCGACGAGCTTATTTTTGGTTTCATAAACAAACCTTAAAAGTCCCAATAAGTTCAACGATAAATGCCACAGCTAGCGGTGTGTGTGTGTGTGTGTGTGTGTGTGTGTGTGTGTGTGTGTGTGTGTGTGTGTGTGTGTGTTTGTGTTTGTTTGTGTGTATGTGTGTGCGCACGTGTGTGTGTGTATGTGTGTGTGTGTGTTTGTTTGTGTGTATGTGTGTGTGAGTGTGTGTGTGTGTGTGTGTGTCTGTCTGCCTGCTTGCTTCTCTGTGTGTGTGTGTGTGAGTCTGTGTGTCTGTCTGTGTGCCTGTCTGTGTGCCTGTCTGTGTGTCTGAGTGTCTGTCTGTCTGTCAGTCTGTCCGTCCGTCTGTCCGTCCGTCCGTCCGTCCGTCCGTCCGTCTGTCTATCCGTCCGTCTGTCTGTCCGTCTGTCTATCCGTCTGTCTGTCCGTGTGTCTGTCTGTGTGCTTGCCTGCAAGCCTGTGTATGTGTGTCTGCCTGTGTATGTGTGAGTGCGTCTGCCAGCTCACGTACATGAGCAAGAATGTCATTTAGCCCTCACGACACTCAAGTTACTTTAACAGTTTAAGAACTAACCAATTAATGCATCACGGGAGACGCACTTCGCCTGCGGCCTTTGCCGACAAAAGGTCTTCCTGCTTTGAGATCATATTAAGAATCCCTCTTCCTCCAATCAACAAGGGACGCCTCCAGTATAAATTCTCATGAAAGGAAAGTTTTCGCCCAATGCTTGGGGTTGAGACTCATCATAAGAGAAAAACAGGTGAGTATCTTCCCTTCGAGTGGGCATGTTCTTCCCCATAGCGTGTACTGCAAAATATATGTATATATACGATGTGTAGGTTATTGTGAAGGAGTTGGGTGAAGTCGGTTGGCACAGTCTTAGGGTGACTGAAGGACGGGTCGATTGCAATATGCAAATGGGACTGATAGTCAGTCAGCTGTTCGTGCTGCCTTGGGAAGAGGCGTCTACTGCGTCAAGGCCTCAATGTACTGGGCATCCACACGAACAGATGACAACAGCGGAAGCCAGCAGTCTCCTCGATCTGCTTCACTGAGTTGCGTCCCATGGAAAAGCCTGATGGCCTGCTATGGCACATTTCCAGTATTGATTAGTAATGATGAAGACAGTGTTTAATCCGTTTCATGGACTGTAACATGAAGATCAAGTGTTATGTTGACCTAATAATGATGCGGAGACATTACTCTGCGTACTTTATTAAGAAAATTTGTTGGTGTGAGCGGTTCGATCATCTCGTTTTCATCCTCTCTACGTGAGAATAAAAAATAAACTGCTAAGTTTGTTTTTCCAGTTTACTTTCTTTTTTGCAGTTTACATCTCACTTGGACTATAACGAGTGTTAGGGATTTGCATTTAAGTTGGCACATTCACGGCTGAGAAAAGTGTTTCTAAATTTCATAGCATTCTATACACATAAAAAAATCTCTTATTGAGATTTACTTCAAACAGTCGACTGCAGGACACACTTTCACTTAAGCATTGGAGCCATCTACTCCAGAAGAGCGATTGGCTCCATTCGTTTCACTGTCATAATCCGACTAGCATGAGTGCCATGAAAGAGGTTTGTTAGTGCGATAGAACAAGGCCTGGCCTCGATTTTGTGACCAGACTTTTTACTGCCACATGTCTCTGGTTCTGCAAATATCTCGTGTCGCCCTTTACCGATCTTTCTCTCTCTCTCTCTCTCTCTCTTTCTCTCTCTCTCTCTCTTGCTCTCTCTCTCTCTTTCTCTCTCTCTCTTTCTCTCTCTCTCTATCTATCTCTCTCTCTCTCTCTCTCAGTTTTGCCACATGCCGTGCTGTTAACCCCTCTGCTCGTGTGTTTGCAGCGTGCCTGTACTACAGGGGCCAGGTTGTTTTGGAGAATCTCTTTATGCGATGTCAATTTGGTAAAATTTACTGTCTGCTTCTGGAAAATACGTCTCAACTGAAATGACGTTCACTAGATGGTAGAAATAGCTCGAAAGCTTAAAGTCTTTAAACTGAGCTGGGAGTTTGTTCTTTTTGGCAAGTAATACGCGAGACCAATGTTAACATATCCTATGTAGTTTTTAAGGTTGATTTAATTCATTATATGTAGCATGTGCGTGTGTGTGTGTGTGTGTATGTTTGTGTGTGCGCGCGCGTGTGTGTATGTGTGTGTGTGTGTGCGCGTGCGTGTGTGTGTGTGTTTGCACTGTGTGTGTTTGTGTGTTTGTGGGCATGTGTATATGTGTGTTCGCGCGCGCGCCTGTGCTTATATCTGTGTAGTCCGTGGGCAGTTTTCAAAGGAAACGTGCAAAGTTTTTTTTCAAAAGCAAAACAGCAATGAAAACATGTTTCGACTGCGCGTTTTATCTGAAGTACATTTAACCCTTTTATTCTGTGAAAAAGAAGCTGATTTGTGAGATCTGAACGGGAGACTGGAAGTCAGCAACTTATCTGCTGTCGCTACGTAGAGGCGGGAGCACACCTTTCAAGCAGTAAGTATATGACCACACTGCCAAAACGCGGTATCAGCACCTTCTTCCAACGATGCCGGTCTATTGCTTTGCTGGAAATTGTCATAGCGTGAGCGGGACGAATGTCAGTGGACAAATATATACAGGATATTTTCAAAAATTCGACGGCATACTTATAAAATACCGACTACTGCAAAATAGGTTCAAAATAAAATTATTCCTATCTAGCTGACAAATCAATCAATCCGAGATGCTTGCCTACTACGTTACAACGGGTGCTGCTTCCTGCTAGCCTAAATGCGCAAATAGTAAGAAATCTTCCAATAAAGTGAAGGCAATTATGATAACGTGAATTCATTACAATCTACTCTCTTTTCCCTCATACCACTTTATACACAAGCGAGCCGCGTGCTGAAATACGCCACTTCACATGCACTTGAGTTACTTCCATACGCCATAGATTTAACAGGCCATCCCTGTAGCATTCATTGCTGTAAACGTGCATAACAAAACTAGACTGATGTTGCTGGAGAGGTTTTCGAGGGAACGTCCAGCTAACACTTTAGGGAGTTCTGTCCGGTATGCATTTCGGCAACTGTACAGAGAAGTGAACAATTAGTAATGGTTTTATACAGATGCTTTAATTATTTTTTCATTAAATAGATCTGAGACTGAAAAATCATAGTTTGTCCTTTCTGACACCATAGCCTGAGTTACTCCTATCCAGTCACAACTGGTTTACCTAAAGATGACGTGTGGATGCAGGGATGCCTTCTTTTCAGTTCTAGATTGCAATCGCCTAAACTAGATTAAATTTCTTCCGTAACGTTTTGGCAATTTCACTCTCTAATAAAGTTTCGATAGGTTTTCAAGCGTAGCCCGTTGAATAATGGAAATGAACGAGTGAATGAATGAATGAAAGAATGAATGAATGAATGAATGAATGAATGAATGAATGAATGAATGAATGAATGAATGAATGAATGAATGAATGAATGAATGAATGAATGATGTAGAGAGCACTCTCAGGGCGCAAACCTCAACCAAGGAGGCCAAAAGTTCACATCAATGGCCTGTATGATTAATCAATGCAGCATGTTCTGCTAGCCAGGCCTGTATGATTAATCAATGCAGCATGTTCTGCTAGCCAGGCCTGTATGATTAATCAATGCAGCATGTTCTGCTAGCCATGTCTGTATGATTAATCAATGCAGCATGTTCTGCTAGCCAGGCCTGTATGATTAATCAATGCAGCATGTTCTGCTAGCCAGGCCTGTATGATTAATCAATGCAGCATGTTCTGCTAGCCAGGCCTGTATGATTAATCAATGCAGCATGTTCTGCTAGCCAGGCCTGTATGATTAATCAATGCAGCATGTTCTGCTAGCCAGATCTGTATGATTAATCAATGCAGCATGTTCTGCTAGTCAGGCCTGACTACAAAGCTGAGATAATTTTAACTCGGCTGAAAGCGATATCTGAGTGCGAAACATGTTACGTGCTATACAGCCGGCCACAATCTATCGACGTATTGGCATGCAGGTATGTTGTTGCTAGCATTTTAGGCTATAACACGGGTTCTTTAGAATCTCTTGGTGCTCGTCTGTCGCTTTACAGTCGATCGCAGAAACGACAAGTTTGCGTAGTAGAGGATAACGCAGCAACTTTATTTTCCTCACAACGGAACGTAGAATCATACACTCAAACAACAGGACCTCTGAAACTCACTCAGCTCTTGATACACAGCCCGAAGTTCAAAGCTCTAACGCTCAAAAGTCTGTCCATTCATTTTCAAAGGCAATTCCTCGCTAAACGTTTCCATTAAGCTGAGCCATATCGCCATCTTGAATGTGGTTCGACCGAGCCAGTATTTTTGCTATCATCTTCCAACAGAATGCAAATAACATGCGGGGTGGTACTCACTGTAGCACTTGAGCACACCTGCATCAGACAACGCGAACTGTGTTGCCAAAGTCTGTGAGAAGGTTAGCTGTAGGAGTCGATAGGCCTCAGTCTTTTTTCACTAAAACGGCTCACCGCACCAGATATTTTCCATCTCACTCTCTCGCGCATATTTTCGTCATCTCCTCCTTACGTCATGTTCTAGTGTATACGTCACGCCTCTCGAAGAATCCACCGAGGTCCACGCACGGACAAAAAGTGGCAAAATCAATCTCCAACTCTCCATAAAGGAACCTCCAACAAATAACCAAAAACAATATTCACCAATACTTCCCCTCAATCATACTAAACTTAGATTTAAACTCAAACGATGACTTGTTCACAACAAAACGCATACGCCTGCGTTAGCAATAGCTTGGTGACATAGATTTCGTGATGCGCAATAAAATTTCTCTTTATGCCTCCAATTCCCAAACTACATAGCAAATAACATTCTCTTTATGGTTGTAATTCCCAAACTACATAATAGATCACATTCTCTTTATGCTTCCATTTCCCAAACGATATACCAGTTGACCCCCAAAGTTTAAGGGATTGTTCCTTGATTGAAACCTATGCCTCGCATTAAATTTCTTCACAATCCGTTGTGAACTTTTGAGTGGTTTTGCTAACTATTCAACTAACTAAACCATACTAAACTAAACTGAACGGTTAGACTTCCGAAGGTGGGCTACACTAGTGGACTCGTCCATGGTGAGGGGTGGGGGGAAAGACAGCGAAGATGACGTAACACTCACGCTGACGGGCCACGGCATTTGATTGGCTGTTATTTTGCATGGACGTTTATGCTCGAAAATGCAGATGTAAAAACACAGCCAATTAGATGCTGTGGCCAGTCAGTTTCTGTGTCATGTCCAATAGTGTGGCCCACTTGCGAAACTCTAACCAACTTAACTAACCAACGGACTGGAGGTAAAACATGACCCTCCTTGGCGGAGGCAATGAGTGAGTGAGTGCCCAAACAAACGAACGAATGCATGAATTAGAGAGCACTCTGAGAGCACAAGCCTCCACCAAGGACGCCACAATGTTTCTTCCTTGACTCGTATCGCTTGGTTCATTTTAGTGTTTGTTGGAGGTCTCTCAGTGCGGAACGCATACGACAGCATCCTCAATAGTTTGACGTCATCAACTTCTTGATGAGTACAGTCAACATCGTGATGAGTGGTACAATTTCTCTTTATGCTTCCAATTCCCAAACTACATGACAGATAGCCTCCGAAATTTAATGAATTGCTTCGCGGGTATTACCATGAATTTGCACCAATTTTATTCAGAATCTGTTTCAAACTTTTTGAGTTATTTTGCCAAATAACTAACTATTGAACAGAGAGTAAACTAGTCTCCTTGGCAAGGTCATGAACGAAATAATTTCACGGCCCATCAGCCTTCGGAGGATATGTGAGGTGATTGTTGACAAACTCACTGAACCTGGTTTGAGTAAGAGCAACCCTAGATTCGAGTTACAGTTATTAGCATTGTACGAATCGCATATGGAGACACAGTGGGTCTCTTCTTACCCCCAATCTACAGGGTGTCCCAAGAAACAGAAATGCATATACATATGAACAGAGCAAACCATACCCACTTTCGTAACTTGATTGTTCAAATAGCAGCTAATCATATAAATGCGAAAAGGTGAAACATGGCCATAGGCGTTTCCACGTCGCCATGGTTAAATCATGATGACTCTCTCTCTCTCTCTCTCTCTCTCTCTCTCTCTCTCTCTCTCTCTCTCTCTCTCTCTCTCTCTTACGGCCTTGCTCAACATTTTATCGAGGAAATCAACCACCAACGGCATGAACAAACTCTATCATAACTGTTATCAAAATGTAAGGATCTCCAGATCTTGAGATTTTAGTATAATTAATCGTTGGCTTTCGCTTCAAATCAGTTAACGACATCTCTTCCGTAAGATACGGCGAATAACCAAAAGGAAAACGAAACTCTCACAAACTAGCCATTTTCTTTCCCGCCATTTTAGTGGTCATCTTGTTTGAGGCGAGGAACACCAGACAGGAAAGGATGTCGCATCCCATCTCATAAACCAGTCTGGGAAATGTGACCTTTGTCGTTCGAATTATTCATAGACATTGCCTCATTATAAGACAGGTTACTCTTTCTCAATACTGATGTCTCAGCAAAGAAGCTTCAATACTGAGATTCCCTTGCAGCGCTTCGGCTTATCATAAGATCATCATTCTGAAAATAGCAGAAATAAGTGGACATGTTAACGCTTAGTCTCAAAGTGAGGCCGGTTTATCACAATGAAAACAAGGGGGGACTTTGATCCAACTGCTTTATTATACACAAGCTTTGGGAGCTCAGTGCTCCTTCTTCAGGTGTGCGACAAGAGGCACAGAGTAGGAGGTTAAATACAAATGTGGTGAGCATAGAGTCTAACTGCCCACACCGGGCGACTCGCACGGGAAATGAGTCCCTGAAGCGCGCTCACGGGAGTGAGAGGCCACCCATGAGGCGTGGACCCCATAGGAATCCCATGTAGTGGCTCATGAACCCGAGGTCACGGTTCAGTCCTGCCTCATGGGTCTTGAGTTTCCAAGCAAATCGCTGCTCCGTCACACTGCTAGTGCGAGTCGCCAGGCGTGGGAAGTTGGACTCACCACATTTGTATTTAACCTCCTACTCTGCGCCTCTTGTCACACATCTGAAGAAGGAGCATTGAGCTCCGAAAGCTTGTCTATGCGATAAGTGTATTATAAATCTGCTGTATTCATCCTCTATTGAAATATTCCTGCTTCTGTCTCTGTCCACCCCCATCACGTGTGTCAGATCTCACTCCAACCCCCATCCCCATCCTTTCTGAAACGCAAGCTGACCAGCTGACCGCTCTTGGACCTCTCCTCTGCTGTGGTCTGATTGTTGGTGTAGCTGCCCTGTCAGTCATTTGTTACATTAGCGTGACCCTTGGCTAGTGAACCGTTCCCCCACTCTGGCATCCGAATTTTGACTATAACTCTGATGTTTTCCATCAAGTAAGACTGCTACTTGCAACGGCATGTGATTAATTCAATAAACTGCGTTATGCTGAATGAGAAAACATTTGTAAGAAGTAATTTCAAAGCGAGTTAAATTAAGTAATCTCTCTTTTATGCCAAATGGAAGCACAAACCAGGGACCAGGGTTAAGAACTGGGAAATAATCTACACCCTGGCTCCTGTGAGATCCGTGCATTCCCTTGTTAAGGGGGAACTGCACACGTAATGAGAGAGACCACTGCCACCACGGTCTTGGGTTGGTCCAGACCATTATCATCAGGCCTCGGACCAGCCACAAGCTCCTGTAACCATGGTTTAATAAAGTTGTGGAAAGCAGCTACGATTTGTCTCATACCTGCGCCCTTCTACCATTAAGCCTCGAGCTCCTCACCGCTCGAACTACATCACCGGTTTTCATCTCCATCTTCACATGTAAAATAAAGCAGTTGGATCGAAGCCCCCCTTGTTTTCATCATCTACATGGTCCAACCCCGGCTTCCGGTTTATCACGGGCCGTCATGAGACAAACGCTCCGACAAAGTCTATGTACTCTGAGTATTGAAAGCATCTTTATTTCCTTTTCAGACCACTTGCAAAGCATACAGCACGCCATGGCAAGTTACATTCAGCTCTCTGTCCTCGTCATCTCGAGCTGCCTGCTTTTCCAGTAAGTCTGTTCTGACCTGGTCACACCGAGTTTTCATACTTGTTAAAGAGCTTAGAAAAGATGTATGTATTGTGTTGTAAAGACGTCTTCGTTCGTCTGCAATTGGGACAAGAAATCACCTCCGTCTCTTTTGGTCTGTGTGTGTGTCAGCCTCTGTGTGTATGTATGTGTGCCTTAAAGAAAGAAAGAGAGAGAGAGAGAGAGAGAAAGAGAGACAGAGAGACAGAGAGAAAGGCAGAAAAGAGAGACAGAGAGACAGAGAGAGAGATAGACAGACAGACAGACAGACAGACAGACAGACAGACAGACAGACAGACAGAGAGAGACAGAGAGAGATAGACAGAAAGACAGAGAGAGAGACAGAGAGAGAGACAGAGAGAGAGGGAGAGAGAGAGAGAGAGAGAGAGAGAGAAAGAGAGACAGAGAGAGAGAGAGAGAGAGAACCTGTCCAACCGCTTTTCGTTTAATATGTCTTTTGGGCACGCATCAATACAAACAGCAAGGTAAGAGGGGGTTTTGAAACTCACAGCGTTACAGTGACTAAATGGTTTCACTTTAGGTTTATTTCCCCTCATAATCTCTCACCAGTGTCATGCCTTTGTCCCACCCCTTTGAAAGGTCTTCATTGGTAGGATTGGCAAAGTTAACATCTAGTCTCTAAATCCAGCCCTCAGTAGTGTCTGTGAGATCAGATTCACCCTCAAATCTCCTGCCATGTCTGTGGTTTGTCAGATTTATGTGCATGTAGAAGTTGCCGGGAATCAAGTCTACTGAATAGGGTGAATGAGACAAGCGTTCATATTTATAATTCTTGAGAACAGTCATAACAACATGGGCATTGTAGCCTGTCGAAGTGTCCTCTGAAGTAGGAAACGACGGGGGCGTTTTTCTCGTTACTTCGCCCTCGTTCAATCGAAGCTGGCAATGCTGTATGTCTGCTTATTAAGCACCAGTCATTGCTATACATTGAGGGGGCTCTGCAAAAAGATCATCCATCGACTACGGTAAAAAAGGAGATCTTGATTTTTTTTTCGGTGAACCTCTATACCTCATGCATATTGCTTCTGAATAATTCCGTGTGTTTTTTTCCCCAGTTCTTCCTCAGAGTCATTGTAATACAAGCGGACTTCATACCAAATTATCATTTGAGGATGAAAGTCTTCTGAATTCTGGTCAGGCTTAGAATAAAATAAAACCTCGAAGATTACCTCTTCGACCAAGCCTACTGACTCCTTTACCTCTGCAGTTCAGATGTTCTCGTGTGACAGGGCATCTTGGTACGCTTTATCAGTGTTTTCCTGGGAAGTCACTATCCTGAATCTGCCAGAACGGGGGTTCAACATCTAACTTAGTACTTGATAATGGCTAAGGTAGGGGGCGAACTCACTTTGTATAGCATAGATGTATTTGTGACTGTGCATGAGACAACAAGGCTAAGATGCGAAAAATGACCAAATGAGATATTTCCACTACACTGTTATTTATTCATTCAAACATATTCCAGAAAAAGCAGCATGTTCATACAGAATTTTTTTCAAAAACTGTAACTCAAATATAAGGAAAATCTATACGTAACTTAATGCACAGATAACTTTACTAAGCGCCTTCTCGAAATCTGTTTTTCGTACTTAAGCCTCTTGCACAGTCACATTCATGGATCCTTCGTACGTATTCCTCTCCTAAGGCGAGAAACTTCATCGCAGCTCTGTGTTTATTCTCGGCCATCTGACCTTACTGTCGGGAGGGTACCTGGAAACAGACCCCTTTAGTAGCCAACCTCTATGCAAGAAATCAGCCACATCAAGCTGGTAACATAAACATATACAGATGACTAGCGAGATTGCCCGCTATACCCGCCACACTCGCTACACAGGAGCATGGTCAAAGACGACCAACTGGCCAGAGTATGGTGGCAGGCAATAGCGGCTTCGCCCACTGCACTGCTAACCCCCCTTCCTTCCCATTAGGCTGAGACTCTCCTCCTCCTCCTCCTCCTCCTCCTCCTCCTCCTCCTCCTCCTCCTCCTCCTCCTCCTCCTCCTCCTCCTCCTCCTCCTCCTCCTCCTCTCCCTCCTCTTCCTCCCCCTCGTCCTCCTTCTCCTCCTTTTCCTCCTTGTCGTCGTCGTCGTCGTCGTCCTCCTCCTCCCCCTCCTCCTCCTCCTCCCTACCCAACCCATAGGTCCTTTCCTCTCCCACTTCCTCCACTCCGTCACCTCTCCTTTCCTCCTAGACAGAAAGCTTTATCAGTGGGAACGTGCGTTAAGTGCAGAGATGGACAGGGGTCATCTTTATTGTGAGCACACCTCTCTCTTCCCCTCAGCACCCTTATCTCAACCACATGTGACCAATTCTGTGGCCAAACTCTTCTCAAGTAAGGGTTAGCATGGCCTAATGCTGGCTACTACTTTTTTTAAACTGTCAAAAAGCCGCCCTTTATTTTGTTACCACAAGGGTAGATAGTCTATAACTCCCTTATGGCACCTGGAATGTGTGTGTCGTGTTTGAATCCAGCAGCTTAAGTAAAACGGGAATGCATGCGTACAAACATGGAAACAAACAAACAAGCAAACACTCACACACACATACATACATACGTACACACATACATACATACGTACACACACACACACACACACACACACACACACACACACACACACAGCTGTATCGCTCTAGAGAAAACGTAAGCACACACAAATGTAATATCGCACACGAGGAACAGTGCGAGGCTCAAATCGTGTTGTCATTCCCTCGTACACTGCCAATGTGGGTTGGCTACCTGCATGTCGACTTGTTCCTGTGACGCCTTTCCCGTGGTTTGAAGTCATCAGACACCCCAGCCGCAGCCCTGTCTACGTGGCCGTCTCTGAGGCTCCAAGACGGATCGAGTTCGGGTCGGTGTTTGCTTTTGGCGAAATAATCTGAGGCCTTCTTCGCTGTTTAGAATAGCTTATGCCATTCCAGCATCTAGTTGCCCTTTCACTTTTCCTTCATAGGGCGATCAGACATTTTCAACATCTGCGTTGCAAATACCAGGATGCTTCTGAAAACGTTTAAAACATCCACCTCGGATGACAAACAACAAAGCGTGCATTATGTTTTGGCAGGAAACCATCATATAGTGTAATGTATTGTCAGTTTTTGCGTCTTGTGTTTAAGGGACGGGGCATTTGAAGACATAGTGATGGGTGTTCAAAATAATGCAATAATCGAGAGAACTAATGTGTGAAAAGTCAGGCGGTGAGCTAAAAGAATGATAGTGTGTTTGCTTCCGATAATGTCACCTGAACGCTCGTATCTTTCCTTGCTCATACATGGAATTGTTGAAACGACATCTTGCCATCTCAAAGCTGCATAGGTTGAGAGAAGTCTTTGTGTCGCTTCCATGGGCAATAGCTATCTCAGAAAGTGAGCATACTGCTCGACTATGAGAACCTCTATTCACGGTTTGAGTATGGAGGCACACGTGCGCGCATACATGCACGGGTGAGTGAGTGAGTGTTTACATGTGCGTATGTATGCCTGCATGTGTGTGTTAGTGTGTGTGTGTGTGCGCGCGCGCGTGCGTGCGTGCGTGCGTGTATGTGTGCGTGTGTGTGTGTGTGTGAGTGCGTGTGTGTGTGTGTGTGTGTGTGCGGTGCATGCGTGCGTGCGTGCGTGCGTACGTGCGTGCTCCCATAAGAATGATACTGTATAGCTTTTGAATTGTATATTAAGTCACCTCTCCATGTAATTAATATTTTTCTACAGTACTCCCATCTGTTTCTTGCTACAGCATGTGCTTTGCAACTGCCCAAACCAGGAAACAGCCCGTCAATGCGAGGAGGTAATGTTAGGTTATTACGAAAATTACTGTTACCACCACCACTACCACCACCACCACCACTATCACCATCACCACCACTACCACATTACCACATCCACCACCGCGAACTAATGTTAGGTTATAACGAACATTACTGTTACTACCACCACCACCACTACCACCACCACCATGCACCACCATTACCACTGCAACATCACTACCACCACCACCACCACTGTCATCATCGTCGGCATCATCGTCGTTATCTGTTATCATAAGAATAATTCGTTCACTTCTTTATCGTCCATTCTCTCATCCGCGCACAACAAACATCTCCATACAACAATTAAAAGGACAGGGCTAATTAATGACATTCTACATCCACCCGAGTTCCTGTATTAAATACTCCGAAATGACATGCACAGACAGTCCGCGGTTTAAGCCGACGTTGGTTTTTTAAAACTAAATCTTTCCACAGTCATCTATCGACACTCCCATCCACTTATGGAAATAAAAATCTTATAAAGATAAACTTCTATCTTTTGCCTTTCAGCCTACAATTTTGTTTTCACTCTTGAAAGCGACAGAATTGCAATGACTCGCTCTTGGCGTGTGTCGGATAGACTGCTGTGAAAAAAAAATCTATATCGACCAAAATCTTAACATCTTTGACTATTTCTCGTACACGGAATAATGAAGTGTAGTCTTTTCAAAGAAAAGTACAATTGTTAAAACATATTCAAATTGCCGTATGGAGTACCCACTTGTTCATTTGTTTTGCAGGTCGAAAGGCAATGCGATCAAGAAATGGAAGCCTTATGGGATGACAAAAAGTTCCGGTCGACTGGGAGGCAACCCCTTCGACAGCTTGGGTGTTTTCGACGAACTCGGAATGGGTCTCATTAAAAAACGCCCATCATCGAAAACACCTTCGGAAAACAGATTTTCTTGAGTGCTTAACTAAACTTTGAATGAGACCGCCATTTTGCCTGACCGCCTGTGGAGCGACAGGACAGGAAGAAGTAGGTCTGATGTGCAGTGAAGTTGATCAGCTGTGTCGCTTCAGGATGTACATGATTTATAGCGACAGAAATTAATGTCTCAGCGCGCAAAAATAAAATTGCATGTACCTGAAAGGAGGAAAGGTGTTGTTATCTGTGTTTTCTTATCTTTGTTCCTTGTTTGATCTTATTCCTGTCATCAGCGTTCTTAGAGACAGATGGGCACAGCCTTCAACCAATATTCTAAACTCTACACCATTCTTCATAACACCACGAACGCGCATACTCGATGGGTTTTTCTCCTTCTTCTCCTCCTTCTCTTCCTTCTTCTTCTCTTCCTTCTCCTCCTCCTTCTCTTCCTTCTTTTCCCTTTTTTCCTTCTTCTTCTTCTCTTTCTTCTTCTTCTTCTTCTTCTTCTTCTTCTTCTTCTTCTTCTTCTTCTTCTTCTTCTTCTTCTTCTTCTTCTTCTTCTTCTTCTTCTTCTTCTTCTTCTTCTTCTTCTTCTTCTTCTCCTCCTCCTCCTCCTTCTCTTCCTTCTTCTTCTTCTCTTTCCTCTTTTCGTTCTTCTTCTTCTCCTCATTCTTCTCCTTCTCCTTCTTTTTTTCCTCCTCCCCCTCCCCCTTCCCCTCCTCCTCCTATTTTCCACCTATGATGGTGGTGGTGGTGGTGGTGATGGTGATGATGATGATGATGATGATGATGATGATGATATTAACAACAACAACAACAACAATGATGATGATGATGATGACGACGACGATAACGATACAATACAATACAATACAATACAACTTTATTTGTCCCACAACAGGCAATTCAAGTACCTCAAGTACACTTTATGAGGCAGCAATAAAATAATCAAATAATAATCATAGTAGAAGAATACATAAAAATAATGTGATAGGATTAATACATATGAAAAGAAGCAGCACACTCGCACGCACACACACACTCCCTGCAAACCTCAGCCTCCACAGCACATCACAGACAACACCAACACAAGCAAGTATGCTCAAGAACAAGGCAAAAACAACTCACATCACAATCATCACCACAAGCACCACAGACCGGCAAAAATGTCAGAAAAAAATGCAGTCAAAGGGAAACAATCCACCCAACACAAGTGGGCGAAAATCCAAAGCAACAGCACCAACTAAACCTAAAACCACAGCAAAAGCAACACAACAACAAGAACAACACATCTAACTAACTGTTCAAAAGTCTGACGGCATATGGAATAAAAGATTTAGAACCTCGGTTCCCTTTAAAGGGAGGCACGGAGTATCGGCGTCTAGATGGAAGCAAAGAGAACTCTCTCCTCAGACAGTGGTCCGGAATTACCAAAATTCTCACCGCTTTCCTCAAAATTTGCTGATCACAGAAAGAGGAAAGGTCTCTCTGCTTTACCCCAATGATCTTGGAACAGACGTTGACAATAGCATTTAAATGTTTCTATCCTTAACGGTCAAGCTGTTGAACCAACAAACAAACGAAAAAGTAAACAAACTTTCAATAAAGGACTGATAAAACAAGCAGAGGATTTTCATGTCGACAGAAACTGATTTCAGTTTTCTCAACAGGTACATTCTTTGGTGACCACGTTTAACGATAGTGTGTGTGTTTACATCCCATTTCAGCTGACTG
>JAWQFJ010000158.1:89667-94667 GCA_034096865.1 Theodoxus fluviatilis | reverse complement strand
TTGTGCAGGGAGAATAGCTGCAACTTCAGCGTTTCGTACTCCGCAGGAGTTACAGTGGAAGCGTGTCAGTAGTCGATATGCACGACTGACAACCCAACTAGAGAGATACTTGATGCACAGAGCAGCAACGAAGAGCATAGTTGCCAATCAAGTAACACTCGGTTCGCAGGGTAATTTAGAACCTTATTTCTCCTCGCCAAGCTGAAGAGCGACGGTGCCGAGATGTTGTACACTCCACAATCAATAATACTAGCGTAGCTTCGTGCGTGTGTTTGCTGACAGTGCACGACCAGACCACAGTCCCCTGTGTGAACGGAACAAATAATGAATGTGGGGTTTTTTAAGACTCAGAAGCTGAGATGCAAACATGAATTTCGGGAGACGAAAGCTCCCCGCGACTCGAGGTTGTTTCGAACACCTCAAGCGCGGAGAAAGAGAGAGAGGAAGAAAACGCGCTGAATGAAACACGTACAATCGTTACAGGTCACTGGGCCACGGCCTCTGAGAGTAAAACAACTCGTCACTGCGTGCTGTGAGGAGAGCCAGATCGCGCGTTTGCGAACGTGCAGATGGGAGGTAGGACACTACGTCGACTTACGGTGAGCGACCATACGCACTAACTCGTGTTGTCGCCCTCAGATCGATTACAGCGAACTGTCCCCGGCTCTGCTGCTGGTTCACAAAAACACAGAGCACGTTTCCAACTACCTGTTAATGGGCTGTGCGTGGCTCTCCGCGAACGTATTGTCGAGTGATTATTCTTGGCAGCGATGAACGCCTTGAAGGAGACGAGTCCAGTTGAAGAGGCAGGTGGATCACTGTCAGTGTCTCCAGCACGTCGTCTCTTCCACTCTTCCATTTGGTTGGTTACATAACTCCTGATCCTGAGCAGTATTGGGTTGAGGAAACCGCGCTTTACATGTATACTTATAGTTGCGTGTTCACCTCGTGCACCTTCGTTTTATCTGGGTCCAGATCTAATCTTGTGCAGGCGCTTTTGACAGATATCCCACGAGACCCGATCGTGCAGGCATTGATACTAGTTGTGATATTCGGTAAGAGTGAAGTTTGAAGGTTTGAAGTCACGAGCGAAGTCTGAGAGTCCTTTGTCAGCAAGTCCCCGTTTATTGTTGCCTCGTTCTGGATACAATGCAGGAGGGGTTCATTCCCTTGAGTCGTCTGTTTGATGTGCTAGAATGGACAGTCACATAATTATATGATATTCCTACAACTCCCTTTTTTTAGTGGAATGAAGTATTTAATATTTAGGTTTAATTACTGAATGCATTTACTCATGATCGAGTTATGAGAACACGGAATTATGCCAATTAGAGTTCTTTAGCACAGTTCTTGGCAATTTGATCATAAATGAGCTGATGAAATGGAATTAAGGATTAGGGGAAGTCATGTTCAGATATTATGCTTTACGCGAGGAATCACTGGCATACGTGGATGGAAATCTACACTGATGTACTTACAAGTCAAGTCTCTCAGGTTTCTTTACGAGTCTGCCTGATCTGGTGTGCAGCTGGTCAGGGTTGCCTGGGTTCCTAGCTGGTGTGGGACAGGTTGTAGGTGCTTGACTGGTTGCTGATGGGGCTTGTTCCAGAGCTGGGCGGTGGCGGATGGAGGGACCTATAGTGTCAGGTGTCCTGGTACGGATGGTGACTAGATGGGATCTGTTCCTTCGGATGGTACCCTGTTCAGCCCTGACAACGAAAGATCGTGAGTTGTGGCGTTTTGCCACGACTTTTCCCCGTTTGTTCATGTCTTTGATGTAGACACTATCCCATATACTGAGAGGTGGTGCTTCTCTGGGTGCATGACGTTTGTTGAAGTTTCTGCGTTGGTTTTCCTTGATGGTAGCTTGTCTCTCTCTGTGTCTCTGAGCACGATATGGTCTGGAATTTTGGCCAGCAGGGTTGATGGAAGGGTAGGCAGCTTGGTTTGGAGTTTTCTATCCATGAGCAGCTCACGTGAGGAGAGCCCATTCTGTAGTGGTGTTGCTCTGCATAGAAGAAGAGCGATGTGGGGGTCAGTGGATTTCTTCAGCATGTTCTTCACTGTCTGGACTGCTCTCTCAGCCTCTCCGTTGCTTTGGGGGTATCTGGGAGAGCTCGTGGTGTGGGTGAAGCCAAACTCAGTCACAAAGTTTCGGAACTCGGTGCTGGCAAGTTGAGGTTCGTTGCCTGTGACAAGTGTGTCTGGGATGCCATGGACTACGAAGATGCTCTTCACTTGGGCAATGAGATGGTAACTTGTAAACCTTTTAAGGCGACGGAGCTCAACCCATCGGGAATAATACTCCACAGCAAGGAGGAACGTTTTCCCATTGAAGTCGAAGAGATCCATTCCGATTCTTGACCAGGGACGTTCAGGGAAGGATGAAGGAAGCAGAGGTTCTGCCTGTGTTGGTCGGTGCTTGGCGCAGGTCTGGCAGGCATTCATCGCAGAGCTAAAGATGCAACTTCATCGTTTCGGGCGAACGGCAATTAATGAATGACATCAAAAGAATTAAACACTTGGTATATCGGCTGGGATCACTTGAAGAATGTGCCCTGTTTGTAGCGTTTTGGCTGTTCAGAGCAGATGCGAGAGGGCTCAACCGAATGTTTGCATGAAATTGTTTTTTGGCGTTCGTTGTAGAAATGTGAAAACTATACAATTTTCAGGTGTTTACGTCTGATTGTGTACTTCTGTATCTGATAAAAGTGCTGGCAAAGCATGATAGTATGTATTGAAGTGTAGATAGTGTAGTCATCACCTTTCCCACGGTCCTACCCTCACCTCGAGAACCAGACACTGGCCTTCACTGCTTCAGCGTTGATACTTGATTACTGCTTGCTCCGTTTCTTCAGCCTGAAGTACTTATCCTCGCCAGACCTGCTTGACTGCCTGCTGTAGGTCGTCTGCTCTATGACTGGCCCTTCATTGAAGAGGACTTGACCTGTTTCGTCCCATTGCTGATTGAGGTCAGTACTAACTCTAATCTGTTTTTTCTCTACAGGCACCAGTAACCTCTACTCATGCACTGATCTGAATATGACCAGATCCTGGAACAAAGCAACCTACCCACCGCCCAACGTAGCAGCTGCCAGTACGCTATCATTAGTACAGAACACGTGTGGCAGGGCTATTTATAGATGACCATGGCCTCAAGAATCGTCATGCAGCCTCCATCAGCAGCCTCGGTCAACTGAGTGACCACCTGCCCTTCTCAGATATCATGTGGCTACCATCACGTACGAACTGTGAAGATGGAAAGAAAATGCTAACGCAGCCTTCATGAGTGCGAAACTATTTGATATAAACCTCCCCGTTCGTGCACGCGTCGATCCTGTTCACGAACGCCAGTTCACGAAAAATGCAGAAGGTCTCATGTAGAACAAACAGTTATACATCTGTTGGACTTTTAATCAACCCTGATCCTTTTGAATAGGGATGAGGAGGTGCAGTGATGCATGAAACGAAGAGAATGACAGATCCTCTCCAGGTCGTCAAAGCGCATTTTCCTCGACTCCGTGTCGTCAGCTGGACTTGAAGGCAAAGTGTGGGGAATTTCGATCGCCCTTCTTCTTTGCTTGCACATTCCCTCCGACACAGCACCATGGGGCCTCTGCAGAACCTGAACATTGAGGCCGATGAGATTCTGGTGGAGGCAGAGTCGCTTCAAGAGAAAACGGAATCCCCGGAAGTGGTGGTGCCTGAACCCCCCAGGGACGTGGACGGGAGGTGGGCCTGGGTGGTGGCGGTGGCTGTCTTCGTCGTCCACTTCATCTGCCTTGGTCTGGCCTTCTCCACGGGTGTCTACTACGTCATCTTCCTCAAGGCTTTTGGTGCCAGCCAGATCGTGACGTCATGGGCAGGGTCCCTAATGCCTGCTGTCCTGTTTGGAATGGGTGAGTGACCAGGGCTTGACAAGATTCCAGAATTGATCAGGCATAGAGCTGTAATGAAGCAGATTTTTATATTTCTTTGTGTGTGCTCAAGTGTCTTTACAATATTTGATTGCATGGTGAAGACGTTGGAGTAAATTATATCCCTACTTGATCTCCACAACTTCGTGTTCACATTACCACACAGGCTGCAGACCGCTGTAGTGAAGTTGTAAAAAAAGAAGATTAGAGTAAAAGTGTGATTCTATAAAGCGACTTATCATTCAAGTCTGGGTCTCAAACCACTTTACACTTTACCCCCTGAACACTGGGCTGCATAATCGATCCTTCACTGTCACCTCACAACAAACACGTAAACAGACAGATAAGACGCATACAGGTACAGATAAAGGTGCTCTTTTTATATTGCGACTTTTCACTCATTGATGAATGCTCAAACCGCACACATTTACCCCCTGGTCATCGGGCTACCTTTTTTATCATTCCAACACCATCTCAACTCCCTGGGGAGCATGCAACCAGGCTGCGGATGAACGCGCCTAAGTTATCATTCACAATTTTCCAACTCACCCCTCACAGGTACCCTTTTTACTCCTGGGTGGGGAGAAGTAATGTGAGTAAAGCAATTTGCTCAAGGATGCAGCTCTAGAATCCGCGCAGTTTCTAACACAGCACCCGCTAGCCGCAAGCGACTGCAGGTTCAGCGCGCTAACCACTCGGCCACACAGCCCAGTCAGGCACCAGCACCAACTCCGCTCCCTGAGGAGCATTCCAGACCGATGCTGGCTCATGGCCACATACAACTACAAGGGTAAATTGCAGTACTGTAAACCACTTTGCCCCCACAGGTACCCCGTTTTACTCATGGGTGGTTCCAAGCGTTGACAGGATGAGCTCAACTTTAGGAAATAAAGCCTGTTTCTTTCCTATTGTGGTATACTTTTCTTTCATAATTATGATTATGATTGTTATTGGCGCAGTGCATATAATTTTCTCTGTTAGGGCACGTATTGTCTCTGAGGATGCTACTTAAGAACTATTGCAGGAAGTGTGGTAAGTGTACGTGAAAAGTCGAATTAAATGTGAACGTCGATTACGTGGATA
>JAWQFJ010000158.1:79667-82167 GCA_034096865.1 Theodoxus fluviatilis | reverse complement strand
TGAAACCAGATGTAAAGGCAATCAAATGTTGACATGTAGACACCGGTCTAAGCCTCACTAGACCTCGCGTCTCAGCACTACCTATAAACTCTGCCAGAGTCGATGTCATAATCTACGTCATCATCGTCGTCCATCACTATCGACGCCGTCATGGTCATCGTCGTCATTATTGCCGTTATCGACATCATGTTTATTCAGGAGCGCGCTGCTGATCACAGCTCTGGGCGTGGCCAACCTTCTGGGAAGGCTGGTGCTGAGCTTGCTGGCGTCATGGCAACGCGTTGACATCCTGCTCCTTCACCTCGTAACCTTTGCCCTAGCGGGGGTGGCCGTGACCCTGGTTCCCGCCACCTCAGCTTTTCTGTGGCTGATGCTGCTGTCGCTTGCCATTGGCTTCTTAGTGGCAGGTCTGGGCACTCTGCTTGTCCCTATAACTGTGCAGGTAGGTGGAAAGGGAGGCGGGCTGGTTGGAGGTGGGGGGGGGGGGGGGGTGAGGGGGACGAGGGGGAGGGGGAGGGGGGAGGGCAGTAGGAGAAAGAGAAGGAGGAGGAAAGGAGAAGGTTCTGTGTGCATGTGTGTGCGTGCGCGCTTGCTTGCTTGTCCACATTCTCGTCGTTCGACGATACATGTATTGCAGCCAGTCCTTTTGAATATACCAGGAAATTAGCAACATCTGGTAGTGAAAATGCAACATAAATTGATCGTTTTTGGCAGGTATTTGAGGTTACTAACATTTTAATTGCCAGTTCATGCAGAATTATGCGTTTTTTTAAATACAGAAGTATTCATTGGAATAGGCCACCAGTGACGAAAACGATCTCTAGTTGTTCTCGCCTTGCATAATGCCAATACATTGAAGGATGTTCGGCGTTGTTGTCGTCGCAGCTTTGTTGTTGTAATATGTTTTTCTCTCGCTCTTATGCAAAAACACGTTTAAGATTCACCAAGCGTTCCATGTGTTCACAGGCGCTGGGTTTGTCTCGCTTTGTCTCGGGATACGGAGTGCTCAGCCTCGTCAGTAGTGTGGGGCAGATCAGTGGAGCCCCTGTCGCAGGTGAGTTGCTGGAACCCGTGGTACACGATGCGATTTCACACGTTCCACAATGGCGCTTTACACGCGACTCTTCATGTAAAGCGCCCATCGCTTCCTATACATATATAGAACGATGCTACCAAGCCGTGCAGCCGCCTGTGGAATGAAATACAAACTGTCCTATTTTCCGTTCAGTCGCTAGCGTCACCCACAAATATCTTCCAATCGTCGTGCGTTTCACTGATGCGACTCCTCGAGCGCCAATTAAGAATTCCATCACGGCATCAACGATAAGCGAGAATGTGATGGCGAGATCGACTGAGCTATACAGAGAGCAGGGAAATCTTCACATATAGGCTCGCTCATGCGCTAGGCAAGGTGCTTTGGAATAGTAGTCTTGCTTATCGATGTCGCCAGCGACTGCACACCGTATTGAGTCGTTAGCCACATCAAGATTGTCGCGTGAATCTTCGTGTTCAACGACTTTAAAATGTCATTGTCGAATGCGCACTGAAACTTTTTATTGAAACAGGAAATATCCGATTTGAAATCCTGACAAGGACAGACGGGGAAATAGGGAAAAAAAAGAACTGGAGCATATGGTCGTAGATGAATTCCTCGGCCATTTGCATTCTGAAAGGGAAAAAAAAAGAAGTAAAAAAATCACAGGTTTTCTAGTTTGACACATGGCTGCGTTTCGTTTTGATTGCGTATATGCAGAAATTACACGCTTAATTGATGGAATGAATTCGAAATATTCCGTGAATCGTGGCGTGGAAGAAGTAGCAGTACATGTATGTTTGAATTCGTACCTCTGGATGCGAAGGGTTACATGGTTCAAATGCTATCCTGATCATTTGAAGGATGACCAAAATTTATAAACAAATGTTATAGAGGGAATTACGTTGCAGAGCACAAACGTATAGCTCTTTGGGATAAAAAGTAATTAGAGAAATGCTAGTTACAAACTAAATTTAAAAGTTCTCTGAAATGTTTGTTCATCGTTTTGTCCTATAGATTATTACCTTACTTTGGAAATGCGGTTATATCGTAAGTAATTGTAAGAATGGTTTTACTTCTGACGTTTTTCCTGTAGCACAGATCTGCAAAAATGTCAGCTGAAGCATGAACAAGCCTGATCCAGGGTGGAATATATTTAAATGTCAGAAGCGTATCGGTCTGCTGGAGAAAAATGAGTCATCAGGTAATACGTCAATACCAGAAAACGAGATGCCAAATGATACTCCAGATCCGATCTAACGAAGGCGTGTACAGTTTACATGTATATGCAACCGGGAGATGTCTGCCTTTAGCTATCGGCTACCTTCATAGCGAGCGAGACACATATGCTTGCATGCCAAGTTTATTATGCAACAACGCATCATCGACTGTATACTGATGAGAATAAAGACAACGTTACTATTTTCTGTTCAAATTTTGCGATCCAGTAGTTAATCATGCAACAGA
>JAWQFJ010000158.1:44667-74667 GCA_034096865.1 Theodoxus fluviatilis | reverse complement strand
GAGTCTGACCAATTGTATTCTCTCGTGGCTCACTACCGTTGAGCCCGCCCTGTTCTGTGGCACGGGTTCCCCGTGTTCTCTGCGGTGTGGACGGTCCTTCTACGGGGGTGAGCACATGTCCACTCCTGCTTTTCTCGGGGGACTTGCGTTGCACGAGCCTCCGCCAGTGCCCTATTTAAACCCTACGCCTGCCAGTCCTGTATCACTTGGCCTGAAGAAGGAGGATCCCCTCCGAAAGCTCGCCTACGACTGCTCTAGAAGCCTACGACTGCTCTAGTAACGGCCCTCTTCAGGGCCTACGACTGCTCACGAGAGAATACAATTGGTCAGACTCCGGTCATTTTTTTCTGTTTTCTTTTTTTCCAGGTGAACTTTGTATAGTCTGACACCGGCTCCTTACCTCTACGCTAGAGTAAACGTAATCCAGTCACGGTGTCCCTAGTTATTCGCCTCTTACGAATCGCGTAGGGAGACGCGGTGGGTCAATTCTTATCCCGAACCCACAGGGGGGGGGGGGGGGGGGGGGGGGGATAGTGTGTCAAGGGTTGATCAAGTAGTAAACGTTGGGATTTGTACTCGTGCCGGTAGAGAAGTAGTAGGCAACACGATTGCGGGATTTCCCTTTACCTTCCTTTATGACTGGTGATGGTTATCTCCCTTTCATTATAAATGATAATCGACCCTAATGCTTTTATTAAATTGTCACCTTGATCAAGAGGGATAGAATCGAAATTGAAATCATTTTGGGGATTCGTGTATCCGAAGAGAGTCTCCGAAAACTTCTACTTTTAATAAGAATCTGTTTTTTAAGTCATCAAAAATACCCAACCAGTCAAAAACTACTCGACCTGCTGTGAGGGAATGCGTAATGAGTCTGCTGCGTAGCAGAGGTCAACTGCTCTACAGCAGAACCCGGGAAAAGTGAGCGAACTCGCAGCATACATAAAAATGTAGGTTTTGAGACCACCCCTTGCACTAGGCAGTGTGACGCACATAAGCATGCTGCTGACGATGTAACTTGGAGGCGAAAGGAGAAAAGACGTTTGTCGAGAGGTACATGGGGGGAAAAGGGTGCAAGGATGGGTGGGGATGAGGAGGTCCGGGAGGCCCAGGGGTCAGGGCAGTCTTGACGCCGAAGTGACTGCAGCCCAACTGGGCATGGGTGTAGTCCGTCTTGCCTTGTTTTCATTGCAGCCTTCCCGTTGGGCGTTATACGCCTCGGCATACTTTCCCCCTATCCCCTGTCTCTCATCATCAGCCCTTGGTGTGTCTCTTCTTACAGAACCTCCCTCCCTGATACCTCTCCTTCAGTTCTCTTCTCCATCCAAGCTTCTGGTCTCTGTCATTGACTCTTTCGTCCTGACCGAAGCAATGAGCACTATTAAGTAGGAGTTCCCTACAGCAGGAGGAGGAGGAGGGAGAAAGAAGAAGAGGAGGAGATAGAAGAGGAGGAGGGGGAGGAGAAAAAGAGGGGGGGGGGGGGGGGAGAAAAGGGACGAGGAGGAGGAGGGAGAAAGTAGAAGAGGAGGAGATAGAAGAGGAGGAGGGGGAGGAGAAAAAGGGGGGGAGGGAGGGGGGGGGGCGGGGGGGGGAGGGGAGAAATGGGGGACGAGGAGGAGGAGGAGGAGTAGGAAGAAGAAGAAGAAGAAGAAGAAGAAGAAGAAGAAGAAGAAGAAGAAGAAGAAGAAGAAGAAGAAGAAGAAGAAGAAGAAGAAGAAGAAGAAGAAGAAGAAAGCGCGGAAGGAAGAAAAGGTAAGAAGAAAAAAGTAAAAGAAATCATGAAAGAACATAGAAAAAGAAAAATAATTTGAATAAGCAAGACAGCATACAAAAATACATACTAAGAAGTAAGCACTAATAAGAAAGGAGGAAAGGAAGGAAGGAAGGAAAGAAAGAATGGATGGACGAATGGGTAGATGGATGGAGTTTAAGGATCTCTCAGCCATGTAGGCTATATAAGGCCACAACGTTAATAATAAGATACATAAAGAAAGAAAGACAGACGGACGGACGGATGGAAGGAAGGAAGGATGAAAGGAAGGAAATAAAGAAAGAAGAAAGAAAGAAAGAAAAGAAACACATGAAGCTAGTTCATAACACTTAATGCACCGAACCACACCAATGGTCACCTTTCTTCAGAGTTCTCTTGATACAACTGACGCCCTCTTTATTTCTGATTCTGCAACGCCCTTGCTCTTCCTGTGGTTCTGCAGTTCCAACCCCAGAACAAAGTCAATAATACTATGTCCTATTTGGCCCCCAATCTCAAACAAATGCGTCTCGGGGCAAAGGAAAGAAAGGCCTACAGTGACACTTTTATATAAATATCGTGCCATAATTACATCTAGCTGTTGAACGCCTGCGAGTCAAGAATGTCAAAGTAACATAATAGATTTGGATGCCTCGCCCTATTTCTACATTGGGGATTTTCTCCCTTCATTCAGCCTACGTTCGCATCAGTGCTGTGCATTACTTGCCTGTCTGCTGGTGGCTGCTGAGAGTGTTTGGCCCTAAACGCCGTTGCGCTCTTTTGCACTCCAGGCTCTAAACGCCCAGCCACGGAAGCGTTGAGCTGGCAGGCCGGTAGGATCTCTCTGTCTGTCTGCCTCTGTCTGTCTGTCCCTCGCACTGTCTCTGTCCGTCTCTCTCTCTGTCTGTCCCTCGCACTGTCTCTCTGTCTCTCAGTCTGAGGGAACATCAGTCAATTGAAGTTACAGGGTGATTGAAATTATTAAAACAATTAGTTTACCAAAGCTGCACACATCTGATAACACCATAACTCAAATCATGGTATCACTATCTTTCAACTATTCCTCGTTAGACTCCCAAAAGGCCAAGCACCGCTTTGTAAAAGAAGCGAATAAGCTGGGTTTCTCTTTTTCCTCTCCTATTCATCGTTTCGCGTTGCAATGTACTTCATTACAGTTACTTTACAGTACATTGCACTGTACTACATTACATGTACAGTTACTTTGCAGTACATTATATGACACTGCATCTCATTCCAATACATTGTGTTACTCATACATCACAACACCTCAAACCGCTGTGAGAGTGCCCGAGTGATGAAAATAAAACAAAGTTCCATACAACCTTGTCCGCCTGGCGTAGAGAGCATTTAACCCATTGCCTCGATCAGAGATGGCCATCTTTGCTGGGGAATAGACCACCTGCTTTTATCAACTGATCCCCTCGCAACGATCGCATCGCTCTTCACATTCTTGCCCCTGTTCAACGTCGTCAATGACGTAACGTGTTCCCTAAAAGTTGAGGGTGATCAAAACCCTGCACAGCGAACTTGAAAGCGCTTGCCCAAGCCAGCAAAGCCCTCGGATGTCGGGTGAGAAAGAGAGAGAGAGTACTGATAACCACGAGCCCTGCAGCTTGCGATGATAAATCCTCAGACACGGTGTTTCAGTGACACCGCCTTCAGCCACCCACAGAGATTTAAATCGGGCGGGGCGGATGAGGGTGGGGGTGCAGGAGAGGGAGGGAACGAACGAACGAACAAACTTTATTATAAATACAAGGGTAGTGAATTAGGCAGTAGTGTCTTTCTTATACTCACCCTTTGAGGCAAAATAGTCAAATGTAGTACGAGAGAGAGGGGGGGGGGGGGGCCGGGGGGGGGGGGGGGCGGGGGGATGGGGGGAGGGAGGGAGAGGGAGGGAGGGAGGGAGGGAGAGGGAGGGAGGGAGAGAGAGAGGGAGAAGGGGAGGGGGGCGAGAGAGAGAAGGGGGGGGGGGGGGGGGAGCCGAGAGATGGATGGAGGGAGGGAGGGAGGGAGGAAGAGAGAGAGAGAGAGAGTAGAGAGAGAGAGAGAGAGAGAGAGAGAGAGAGAGAGAGAGAGAGAGAGAGAGAGAGAGAGAGTGCAAGTTGAGTTTTGAGACCATCCCTGGGCTACAAGGTTCTCTGGGTGGAGTGCATACTGCTGGCCTGATCACATCTGGCTGAAGGTGTTCACAGCTAGGCTGTTCTAAAAATAAGTCTGACGATATAGCTGAATCCACATAGAGATCCTTTGATCTCAAGTAGGGTGTAGTCGTGCACTTGCTTAATTCCTTTACCAGAAAATATCTCTCGAGATAAAAATAAATAAATACACACCCACACAAACTTGCTACCAACCGAATATCTTTCTTTTCATCTGCCAGTATGACTGACAATTAATGATGTTCAGTCTGATCAGACATTAAAAATGAATTTCAAAACCTTTCAACAACCTTCTCTTCTTCTTTAACCCTGCGAATGTCAGGAACCGACCTGATCGGTTCTACGTACTCCCATTCTGTGATTGCTAGAACCGACCTGGAATAGAACTAAATCTGAGTGAGGGGAATCAGATCAGTTATGGGAATACTGACACAGATACTGAACTGAGGTAGATTTTTAATTCGGTCAGTCCCACTTCTTTTTTTATTAAGTTTTTCCTTTAGCTTGTTCACTCATGGAACAATGAGTGCATGAACAGAATGTCATTACTCCCACAAATATGATTCAGCACTGGAAACATTTTAATTGTAGAGATTTGCTTTCTTGTGCTGTAGATTAGATGTGCAACAAGGTGTTTCTGATACTTTTTTCAAATGCATGCTGATTTTTTACTGTATTTTCTTTTTATTCCTTGGATCTCCACCTTCATGGAAAAGTGTATGATAATTTCTATTCATCATATTTCACAATTCTATAGAGTTTGGATTTTTTTTATGGAGTTGTGTAGAGTGTTGGAGTGGAGTACCACCAGTATGAGTTCTGTGCGGCATTTGCACCTTTTTACTTACAATCTTTGCAAAATCTATTGTGGCCACATTATGTTGATTTTCTTGTTATTTTTGTGGTGGGAATGATTTCCCTAAATCTGTTGTGAGTTTTACTTCTTTTATTGCTTGGCAAAGTACCTGAGAGGAGTGAATAGTAAGAAATTATTTTCATTCATTTCCTGAGTGTTGTACTTTTCCATCAGTTTCTCATTGCTGTTTCTGTTATTATCAAAATTATTGCAAGAAATATGTAGCTCATTCTTAGAGCTTTTTTGACATATATGGTTTATAAAGGCTGTCTTTATTCCTTCTCCTGTTAATATCATTTTTAATGTGACCCGTTAATGCAGAAAAAAACCATGACATTCCAGAAAAGTGGCCTGACACACGCAAGGTTAACCCTTACCATGGTAATCACAGCATATGCTGTGAGGTCCATCAGTGGGCCAGGCTCCCTAGTTTTGCTTTTTAAGAATATTTTTTAATTCAGCATCATAAGTTCTCACAAATGCCCACAGGAATTTGGTCTATGTTTACTTAAACTTCTGGTAAAGGTTTTGCTGATTGTTGTTGGTTAGTTAGAAGGGCATGTGCCACAGAAAGGATATGTCTTCCCAGAAGTTTGAAGTTTTCTTAATAGCAGTTCCGATGGCCCCAAGAGGCCCTGTCATAATGCTAGAGTAAGGGTTAAAGTCAACAATCAATTGTTAACTCTAACATGGGTATATTTTATGATTGCACTTGACAGTTATTTTTAGAGCTCAGTGGGTTTACAGAACTCAGTTAAACCTCTCTTGAGGTATTTTCTCAGTAAATGTTTTCCTGATTTCTTTTTCTCACACATACATACATACACATGAATGTGCACACACACACATACACACTACACACACATTTCACACACACAAACACACACACCACACACACACTACACACATTTCACACCACACACACACACTACACACACACACACACACTACACACACACACACTACACACACTTCAAAAAGAACTTGTGGGTCCAGCAATCCTTAGTAAACACACATAAAGTGTAACAATATTCAGTGGTGAAGTAGTGTTAAGGACACAGGTTCTTTTTTCACAACACAATGTCATGTGCTGCTGCACTAAGCATCTCATCATCTCCTATTGTACTATGCACCATGTCAATCTTTTCAAACATTATGTGTAATTTTATAAGTGCATTGAACATCCTCATACAGGTTTTTTTTAATCATAATTTCCATCATTGTTGTTCTCTGTTCTTACCATACATGTACATGGCTTTCCAAACACTTCTGTGGAATTAATCACCAATAATGTCACATCCTAAAAACTTTCTAACAGGCTCCCGAGTATCAAATCATTTCTTGTTTGTTCTTATTTGAAAAAGCTCCGTTATGTAATGGAGTCTGCTATCCAATGATGCATCACCTCATACATTCCCTGTATTTTCATGCGCACCACAGCACTATGATTCAGTCACTCTCAGGTTAGATAGATAGAGTTGTTATGGCCTATCAGCCTTTGTAGGCTATGTAAGGCCATTTAGCACTGAATGAGTGAATGAATGAATGAATGAATGAATGAATGAATGAATGAATGAATGAATGAATGAATGAATGATGTGTAAAGACCTATGAGCCTTTATATATATAGGCTACATAAGGCAAATGAGTATGAAAATCCCAAGAATAGTTCAGAGTAAACACAAATCAAGTCATCAGGTTCCTAGTCATTCGCCTCTTACGAATCACCGCGTAGGGAGACACGGTGGGTCTATTCTGACCCTCAACCCACAGGGGGCTCATTGAGCATGAAAATCACTAGAATGGTTTAAGGGCAAATCAAGTCACAACATCTCTAGTCATTTGCCCCTTACGAATCGCGTAGGGAGATATGGTGGGTCAATTCTAAAACACCAAACCCACATGGTGAGTCACTCTTAGGACTCATATGGAATGCTCCCAGAAAAGCTATGAGGTGTGCATATCATTGGACTAATTAAAATCAGGGTTTTGTACTCACTGATGTGAAAATAAGGTCTTGAAGCCCACATGACAGCAGGAAAATTACTATAAACAATATTTACAAGCACATTCCAAACATGTAAATATATTTATGATAAAATACACACTAAATCATAAATGACATCTACTGCCTTGTAATACAGCAAGATGATTGTCATGGACATTGGACATGTTATCATGAACTTTCATACAAGATGGATGGATGGATGGATGGTGTTTTACGGCCTATCAGCCTTTGCAGGCTATTATGTAAAGCCATTAAGTATGAAAATCACTAGAACAGTTTAGAGTAAACGTTAAGGCAAGTCACGATGTCCCTAGTTATTTGCCTCTTACGAATCGCGTAGGGAGACGCGGTGGGTCAATTCTTACCCCGAACCCACAGGGGAATTGTGGAAAAAAGAAGAATGAAAAGCTGACAGACAGAAAATAATAGTATTCAATGAACTGCATGCTGTCCCATCTTTCCTGCCCCATGAGCACACAGGGAATCCTGGATTTCAAGGGGTTTAAAAAAATAATTTTCAGGGGAAGAGAAATGTTATGTTCAAACTGGCCTCCTCTATTAAAAAGTCAATGAATAACAATTGAATAATATTAATAAAAATTAAACAGTCAGGCCAATCTACCAGTTTTACTATTTTTTTGGTTGCCTGTTGCCATAACCACAACTGTGTCTGTCGGGGTGGGGGTAGACCTTACACCTCATGAGCCAACAGGAAAAGATCTTCATAGCCTATGTACTGATATGGTTCTTACCAAGTTTGATTGGATACACTTTAACTCACAATATCAAGAAATGAAACAAGTTTTGCAAGTGCCTTTTAATAAACAAGTTGTTTTTAATTATAACTAAATCAGCAGACATAAATTATAATGTTTCACTTGTTGAATGGTAGTGCCTAGCAGTAGCCTGACATCATCTGTTGTTTCCTTGTTGGTTTTTTAAAATTTGGTCACTCTTTTTACATTTCTAAGAATTAATCTCTACCTAGCACTCAACCATTTTCTTTAGGAAAAGCTTCCATTTGTTTTTGTGAATTTCTTTAATGACCATATAGAAGTCATCTTCTTTAAGACTTGAATTGTCATTTCCATCAAACATACAAAAGACGGATTGATGGATGGAGTTTTACTGCCTATCAGCCTACATAACCTACAATGTAAGGGCATTGAGCATGAAAATCACTAGTTCAGACTAAATGCAAGTTAATTCATGATGTCCCTAGTTATTTGCCTCTTACGAATCATGTAAGGTGACTTGGTGGGTCTATTTTGACCCCCAACTGCAAGGAAAACCAGGACAGAGATGCTGGAGTAGTTTGCAAGTAAATGCCCCACAGGTGTGTTAGATGGCCTTGTAGTGCATTTTTCAATTTGTGTTGTCAACATATATTTTATATGATACTAAGTGGATATTCTTCAGTTCATAAAAAAGTGCTTTATATAATTTCGACAAGGAGCATGTGAAAAGCTGTCAGTTCAGTTTGTTGTACACAAACACAGCAAGCAGATTAAGAAGTTATCAAAAGGACGCCAGATGGATTGGTAGATCACCTCTTCCTTCCTCTTTATCACAAGCTCTTTCCTAGATGGATTGACTGTATTTGATACCATTAGCTGGTATTGCCCAAATGTGGCATTTAAGATTAGTATTATCTTCTTAGATACTATGGCAGCAGTGTCATTAAGTCAGATTTATTGATATCACTGAAACGTAAGCTAACACCTTACTTTGCTGATGGTGTTAATGATAAAACATTTTATATGATATCTGTACAACTAAATGTTTCATGTAGTTTTGCCCTTCATAGTTTGAAACAAACAAGATAACAAGTAAAATCCACTGCACCTTCTGCAAATTAAGAGGGGGGTTACGTCCTACTATGGTGCAGGAGACACTGTGTCCTTTATTCAAGTATTTGCTTATTCCGTCTCTACCTGACTGTAAAGCAGTTATTTGCAGGACAAAATGATGCCACCTTACTCCTTAGGATTCCTGACAAAGGACCAGTTAAAAGAGATCTAGTGGGCTGCATCTTGCACAGTTAATTTCCACCCAGAGTTCACAAGAAAACTATGTGTGCAGACAAACACACATTAATGTAGAGGGTGAGCCATCTCCGAGGCAAGAGCAGACTTTCAATGAAACTATGACGTATCGCTGACGCCAGTTAAGCAGCAACGTCTCGGCAAGCAAACAGAAGCTCGTGCCCAGATGTAAATAGCCCGTTTCTGCAACACTGCATTTCCTCCCCTCACATCGATTCACAACTGTCGTCAATGAAACCCGGCATTGTTCGTATCACGAAACTTGTGGCTGCAATACCAGGAATGACTGAATCTTCACGAAATTCGCACCATCTGCTTCTCCATCCTCTCAGGATCTTTCCGCCATTCATGCTTACCACGCCCATGTTATCTTTACTTTGAGCCACGTGGCCTTATTGTACAAACGGTATTTGTTTTGTCTGGCGTTTTCAGTCCGCCCATCCAGGATTAGAAATGCCAAGCGGCTACTCAGCCATAATGATGTAGGCTACCTGTCCACCGACTGAACGGGTTTTCTCCGAGCTGTGCTGGTCCTGGGAATATCAGACTATTATCAATGTTTCGCTTATCCACAAGTGTGCTTTTACCTAAGTATTTCACCTTACTTGTTTTAATCAAATACCACTAGGCCGGAAAGGAGTGCAGACGAACAACCTGACGCGGAGGCTGACGCTGTGACGTGAGGAAGCCAGGCCATCAGCATCAGTCACGAGTCGTACTCATACTTAGTCAGTTTAGAAATAGAACCTTTAAATCTTAGCAAACGTAGTCATTATATCATTTGGGCATAACACGGCTGTTAACTACTATCATCGTTATACATAACACACATGTGATCAAAAGAAGCTGGATGTAATATTCGCCTTCAGAGAGCTTACGACGGTTTGGCTAAGCGGAGTGGAGCACTGAAAAACTTTTGGATCACCCACAATGCACTGCAACTTCCGCCGGAGCGCGGCGCGTAATATGGCCGTTCGCTGCGATCACAGTGTCCGCTAGCGCACGCCAGTCCTTTTCAGGTTCTTCTTGTGTTTTTGACTTATGTGGGATACTACCCATCATCTACAGATATCAAGATGGCCGAGGAAAGTGATTATTCGGACGCAATGTGTCCGATATGCACATTGTTTTTGATCGAACCAGTAACTTTGCCATGCTGTCACAAGGAATTGTGCAAGCAATGTTTAGATCACGCTTGCGCGGAATCGGCTTTGACCTGCCCATTCTGTCGAGTACGAATAGCTGTTTGGGTGAGGAAGACTCGATCAATAGTGAACGAGAAAAGATGGAAAGAACTTAAAAAACGTTATCCTGAAGAGGTGCGTCGTCGATTGGAAGGACAAGATGAGCCAGGTAACACTAACAATACTAACATTCGATTTGTTTCTGTTTCATTACCGTGCATGATGGTGCAGCTGATTTTCCATGACCCTTTGCCGGCCTTTCCTCAACTAAAAACCATTTCAGTGAAAAAGTTTCCTCTATGTACAAAAACTTTAAATGCGTGATGTCACTATGTGTATATAGGATCTTTGATGTGTACCGACTGCGCAGACGATTGTAGGTCTGTTGGACGTGTCGTATGAGTTTTGGTTGTTATTATCTCATTATGTCAATTTATTGTTGTTAGCTGGCATCATTATATCGCTTCAAATCTATTTGTGAAATATACCCAATGACGAGCATTGGTAATGATAAAGATATCTTTAATTCATCAAATTCTTGTTCATTTTTCTTTTAGAGAAGTTACCTAGTCAATTTGAGGGAATTGAGCGCGCCACAAAAGGAAATGACTGAACTTAATTTGTTCACACTGTGTTGTACAATTAAAGCAACTGGTTAAAAAAATATTATAATTAGAATCACTAAAAAAACAATTGGATGTACATTTATGCAGTGAAAATGATTATTTAGCAATGCTACATCATTACATGTCGACTTTTCCACCTGCAGAACACAAACCAGCTTTTCCTTACTACCTTTAAACTATGAACATAGTGCTTTAATAGTTTAAACCTTCGAACTCCATGATAACTTATTTGTTTGAATGGATGCAGTTGACATCACAAGTAGTACAGAGTCGTGTGGATATTGTGATATTAATGAAAGTATTTAACCTAGGTGTATATCTGAAAAAAAGCCCATATTGATACACACACACACACACACACACACACACACACACACATATATATATATATATATATATATATATATATATATATATATATATAGATTTGTCCAGTTTTATGATGTCTTGTTTTCTTCTAAACTTCTTGCACAGGGCTGAAAAATGCCCTGTTGATTAAAATTTGCTAGTCTCTTAGACTTAAGCTTATCTTTTGTGCTTATGCAGAACTTTCAGCTTTATTTATTCATTGACTTGTTATGGAATGCAGTAGAGTACATAGTAAACAATTTACCATGGCTCTCGTGCTCATTCTTATTTGCTTCCCAGAAAGTTTTATACAACTCACATGCTGTATTTTAATGTGCTTTGTAGGACTGAATGATAAACCTGAAATGATGCATTGTTTGCAGATGGTGTAAACAGTGCAAGTGCTCCAAGGGTTTCTCTTGCACAACCTGGGGAAATTCATCAGGAATATGAAGAGGAGAAGAGGAGGGTAAGGCTGAAATTACAGATTACAAATGCATGACTCTGCCTTTTGCCCCCCCCCCCCCCCCCCCCCCCCCCCCCCCAGCTCTCCTGGTAGTTTCAGTGCCATAAAACTGTAGCCATAATATAATTATAAGCTTTTACTCTCCTTTTATTGAAATAGTAATGGATATTTCCCCCTTGAATGCTTTGTTGCCATGTAGAGAGAAATGCCAGCATGAGAAAATTGTTGAAATTGTGCTTTTATTATATATATATATATATATATATATATATATATATATATATATATATATATATATAGACTGCAAGAAAACTTGTAGGCTTACTCTAGCAACTTATTTTGATGACTGAGAAAAAACGTTTTCTAAAGTTTGAATAATTGAACTCCATTTGAGAGTATGAGCCATCAATCATTGTCCTTAAATTATATACATATACATGCTTGGTAAAAGGAATACACGCACATGCACACACACACGCATGCACACACGCTCGCGCACACACACACTAATGCAGGCTTGGAAAAAGTAGTTAAACTTTGCCAATCATCCCTGTTTATTCAAAAGCAGTAAAAACTAAAATTAAAAATGTAGTGCAAACATGCTATCAACATGATGTCATAAATGTAGATAAGTTTTTAAAAAGTTATAGTTTCAGGAGAATAACATTAACAGGCCTGACTTTTTTTCATAGGAGGGCTAGATTGAGTTTGCACGTGTGTGTGTGTGTGTGTGTGTGTGTCTGTGTGTGTGTGTGTGAGAGAGATAGAGAGAGAGGAGAGAGAATAAATGTCTCTTTTTTTTTACCCCCACCCCACCCCCAATATGATTGAAAAAAGTCCTTATTTGGCAGAAGAAGAAAAAAAGATCAGTTGGGTTACCATAACTTCTTGGGAGCGTAAATGTTATTACTGCTCCAAGCAAATACATTACATATATTTTTAAGAGCTCTCTTGAAGAAAGTTCTAAGTCAAATTTACAGGCAGGTTCAGCATTTGTCATGTCTAAGCAACCAGTTTGATGCAGTGAGAAAATAACTTTTTTGACAAGCATAAAACTCACAAATGAAAAGTCTACTGTTAGATTCATTTGAAACTGAACTTCAAGTGAACAGTTACACCACTGTGCAGTGGCTTTCATTCATGCAAGCTGTGGGTCTTTTGTTTGGATGTTATGGAAATGTGATCTTGCAATGCAGCATACCACTTTAGTCAATTAGTGTAATGGCACGCTGTCACAGGTGATATTTGAAAAAAGTTAATGTAAAAATATGTTAGCTAACTTGAAGCACAAGCAAAATCAATAGTTTGTGATGATTGGGAGAGAGAGAGGAAGGTGGGGATATGAAAAAAAAAGGTTGGTAATTTGTGAGAAAAAACTCATGCAAACGTGTGTGTGCACGCATGCACGCGCGTGAGAACACGCACGTGAGAACACACACACTTTTAAAAGCCAAGGAATTCTGAGATTGGCAACTTGTGAGACTCTCTGGGGACTAGAATCCACATTTATATTCTTTGTAAGGAGCCACACCCCTCTGTGCAAAGCATTGGCCTGTGGTGTATTTTTGGCTTTGAAAGCTGTGCTCTGGGCGTGATTCACTCTGCAAGGGGCATTTGTAAATAGATGACTGGCACCTCCTCTCATTGGCTGCCTGAAGCAAAGGTGCATCAAGGGCTTGTCTCCACATGTATAAATATATCTCTGCCAAGATTCTTTGACTCAGTTTGAGTTAGAACCATGGAGGAACAGGGGGAACTAGACATCATTGGAGAGGTTAGTGGAAATGAACTTGTTGTTTCTTAATCAAGTTACTGAATACTTTGTTTGCCCTTTGCACAAGTGAGAAAAGTACTTCATTGGTTTTCCGTTTCTTGTTGTACTTGTAGTGAAGATTGTACCAGAATTTGTTTCAAATATTTTTAAATTAGTGTGATGCCTGTTCATGTTGACACTGTGTGTACATGTACATTGCATCAATAGTCTGAAAGTGAAGTTTCACTTTATAAGTGACATCATGTTTTCGATTATATTCTCTGTGTGTGTGTGTGTGTGTGTGTGTGTGTGTGTGTGTGTGTGTGTGTGTGTGTGTGTGTGTGTGCGTGAGTGCGTGAGTGCATGTGGGGTGTGTGTGTGTGTGTGAGAGAGAGAGCATGTGGGGGGTGTGTGAGTGTGTGTGTGTGTGTGTGTGTGCGTGCGTGCGTGCATGCATGCATCTACTTTAGTTAGATATTGTCTAACTGAGCAGTGTCAGTTTTTACTAAGAAGTGTTCATGTGGACAGAAATGAATTTCAACTCTTGATCCCATTTACAAAATTTTCTTTTTTCCCCCCTGAGATGCCATCATAATGCTCCAATTCTAGTATACTTTTTGTCATGTAATTTTTGGTTATGGGCATTGAAACATAACTACCAAGTAGTGGCAAGCATTTTCTGTGGGGATACATAGGCCTCTATTGAAGAATTATCAAATCTCATATATATCAGGTGATTATTTGAAAGTCATCCACTCCCTGGAGGTCAGTAGCATGCAGATCACTATCCTGAAACAACTACAAACCAGAACGCCAGCAGATAGAAATGGGAAATCTGCCCTCAAGAAACAGATAGGAATGGGAAGTCTGCCTTCAAGAAACAGATAGGAATGGGAAGTCAGCCTTCAAGAAACAGATAGGAATGGGAAGTCAGCCTTCAACAAGCAGACGGGAATGGGAAATCTACCTGTAGCAAACTACACAAATGCTGTACACTGAAAGGAATGATTTGCATACAGTCGTTTTACCTGTTTGCTAGATTTTGCACCAGAAAATTGGATTAATTTTCCCCAAGTGCATAAACTTGCTGCTAACAACCATGAAATTCGTGAGCAGTGCTCCAACAGAGTGAGTGTTTAGCATACAAATCGAATCAAAATGGCACACTGAAATTGAGTGTAGACACAGAGGTTTAAGTTTAACCGACACAAGCCTTGTCTTCCGAAGATGTAGATGAAGAGGTCACTCTGTATGCTGCATAATACTCACCCCTTTACCAACTAGAAAGCACATAAAACCTAACACTGATTATGGGGGTGGGTGGGGGGTGGGGGTGGGAAGCTACTGATCACCCTTTTATCAAAATATAATGAGAAAGACTTAGTATGTAAGTGATTTTATGCTAATTATCCACCACCACCACCACCCCACCCCCCACCCCCCACCACCACCCCCACCTTATCTGTTTGCATCAGTCTACTTTCATTGTCTAGCAGAAAAGGGTAAAAAGGAAACGTGCTAACACAAAACACACACATGTGCAGAGATAGTCAAGGCAGGTGCATGGCTAAGCCTAATGCAGTGCCTGTGCTGTGTGCTGCTGCAGTACCAGAGGGAGCAGGAGGAAATTCGCCTGGCGGAGGAGACAGCAAGCTGCCAGCTGATCCAGCAGCTGCAGGAAGAGGGCAAGACCTTGCCCCCTGAAGCCCAGCTTGCCATAGAGGAAAGGCTGAGGATGGACGAGGAGCTGGCTAACAGGCTGGTGCAGGAAGAGGTATGCATGATATTGATAGAGGATTTAGTTTCGTTGCTTGTTGTTTAAGTTTCATTATCGATCAGCTTTTAAAAATGTCGTTTTCTTTCAAAGGGGAGTTGGGGGGCTTTACATTGAAATTTGAAGTGGGCTTTTTACTCTGGTTCTGCCATCTCAAGCTATTGCTGGTGGTGGCAGTCATGAGTATTGCAGGGGTTACCTCCCTTGATTCAATTCTTTCTGAATGTTGGCAGTTTGCTATGCATGTGGTGCACCTTTTACATAGCAGCAGATGTACTGTAGTGTTTAGGGTTTGTCATTAACAATTTTTCAACTTAGTAGTCTTCCCTTGCTTGTATTTTCCAGCTTATAGTATGATGTAGGAAGGCCATAAGTGATTCTCTGTTACTGAATTTGCTGAGGTTGTTATGACATTAAATTTGCATATTGTGTCAACGGATGTGATATCAGAGCTATTTTTGTCAATTTGCTTAAAGCCTCGGCAGTTATCCTTTGGCTAACTGCTAACTTGAACAAGATTATCATTGGTTCTTTCGCTTTTCTAAATTATTTTATATTCATGCTTTTACTCCCTTATATAAATTTTGCCCTGCTTGTGAATGTGTACATTTGTGTGTGTGTGTGTGTGTGTGTGTGTGTGTGTGTGTGTGTGTGTGTGTGTGTGTGTGTGCATGTGTGTGTGTGTGTGTCACAGTCTCAAACTGTTACCATGTGGTCTAAGTGTCTGTATTTGTCCATGTGTTTTTTCTCTGTCCATCCATCTGACTCTCCTCTCCATTCCTCTCCTCCCCTCCCTTCCTCGCTCCTCTCCTCTCCTCTCTCCTCTCCTCTCCCCTTTCCTCTCCTCTCCTCTCCTCTCCTCTCCTCTCCTCTCCTCTCCTCTCCTCTCCTCTCCTCTCCTCTCTTCTCCTCTCCTCTCCTCTCCTCTTCTCTTCCACACACACACACACACACACACACACACACACACACACACACACACAATCTCACCTCCTCTCCACTTTCTCTTCCAACAAGTTTATTCTTTCACAAAGTAGAGGCATTTCAACACTAATTTTGATAACAGCATTGATAGTAAACTTCCAAATTAAAGTTGAAGTCTGAATCAGTGAATGTGAAGGTAGATATCTCAGTCTTCATCTCTTCTTACTTCAGCAGGGTGCTTTGTCGGATTCCAAGGACCCTTCCAAGAAAAAGCCTGCCTCACCTACCAGTGCCAGCCAGGGCAAGATGGGGCCCTTGGACTCCTTCTTTGAGGCCATGAAGCATGGCAGTGCACAGAAGGCCAAGGGGGATTCTGGACACCTCGCTGATGACTGGAAGACATCAAGCAGTCCCAGCACCCTAGGGTCCAAGGCCCCAACTTCTCTGGCAGGCCCTGGCAAGAAGGTAGAGAGGACCCTGTTGCCAGCTGGTGCCACCAGCAAGTCCTCAGCCACCGCCACTGCCACTGTCAGCAAGGCTCCTTCTTCCTCAGGGAGCGATTCTGACAGTGATGTTACTGAACTGGATGATGATGAAGGGGTTCTGCTGGACCTCCCAGACAGTTCTGTGAAGGCTGGTCACCATAGCAGCAATGTTGTTTCCAGTGTCAATGCTTCTGTCTCGGTGGTAGATCAACAGGCAAAGATGGCAACTAGTGCAAGCAAGACAGGGACTGCCTCTGAAGTGGTTGTGCATTCCAAACCCTTGTTTAAGCCAAGCAGTGTGCCAGCCACCTTTAAAAGTGATCCTTTGAAGGCTGCACCATCTAGTCAAGTCAAGAATGGGAACGGTGTAATCCCAGCAAGCACCATCACAGAAACGTTGCCTGTCATGGCTTCCAGCCACCCTCCCAAAGCCATAAGTGGAACCCAACAGAGAGACAGGCCAATGGCAAATGCAGAGTCCATGGTTGCAGTCACAGTCTCAATATCAAGAGAAAGTTGTGGTCCATTGTATACATCGACAGCTTCTGGCAGCAACTCCAGCTCAGCTCACATCAATTTCAATGGTAATGCTTCAAGCACCAATAGACCAACTGTGGGCATCTTGCCAACTGCTAGAAGCCAGTCTACCGGAGACTCACACACAAAGCTCACAAGTCAAGTGCAGTTTACTCAGTCGCAGAAGCGCCCGCTTGCTGAGTCTGCTACATCTGTTTGCAGCACCAACAGCTCAAGTAGTTCTGGTCCATCTCAAGTAACAGTTCGCAGTGTCCAGGAGACCACTACCAGCACCGAAGCTGGCAGGAAGACAGGCAACATCAGTGGACCATCAGCCCCTGGACTAAAGAGGTTTCTCATCCTCAGTATTCCATCCTTGGGAGCTGGGAGTGCTGCTGCTCCCAGCACCAGTGCCAGCACTAGGCCTGTGATGAGTCCTTCTTCCTCTCCTCTTGACACCGTTCCCCACAAGGCACCCACCTACAAGAGGACTGTCTCTGACAAAGACAACTCAAGCAGTCTGGAGTCCCCTGGTTGTGTTAATCTCACAGAGGAGGATGACACTGACATGGAATCTGAGAATGCTTCTGCTGCTGATAAGAAGGACACAAGTCTAGAGAGATCTGGTAAGTTTCATGTGCAGTGCTTGTAATGAATGATTTGGAAATATTAATATTATAAATATAATTGAGTATTAGTTGCCAGAACATGAATTTGCCTGTAACTTTTTTCTTTGCCATAAAAAAGAGGATACAATAAAATTAATGCATCTGCATGAGATGGTGTGCATTACTGAAATATGCATGTTACTTCATTCCGTTTCCCTGCTTTTTAGGGAGAAATATGTCTAGCATTGGGAATAGTAATTTTCTGGATTTGTATCGCCACAATAAAGATTCCCGTGGTAAATAACAGACTCAGTTTTATCCATATTAACCTACATATGAAGCTGCAAGTCTTATTACATCACCATCACTGCTCTTGTGTTAAGTATCCTGCCATTTTCTCTCACAGGTGATGAATGGAAACCCCAAAACAGGATTTCAGATTTGCTGGGTTTGCATGGCAAGCCAACCCTCCCCAGGCCCCCGGCCTGCTCCGCCTTCCCCCTGCACCAGCCCAGTGCCAAGCCTGACCGCCACCCTGACCTGGACCTGGAGAGCAGCGCCAGCATTGATTCTGTGGAGACCACAGATGATGAAATGGACAACAACAGCAACTGGAGCTCTTCCACTCGTAGCACCCATAGCAGCCGCCAGACCAAAGATCAGGACTCCCTGGAGGACTTTGAGGAGTCTGGAACAGCAGCAGGCACCTCACAAGCCAGCAGCAGAAAGACAGGAGAGCCAGGGGCAGCAAGGGGAAAAGCTAAGGGGAGAGGTGACAGGGTGGGGAGAGGGCAGGGCAAGGGGAAGGAGGAGACTATGTCAAAGAGGAAAAGACCTGGCAAGCGAAAGCCAAGCCCCAGGCCTCTCCCCGCTGCCAAGAAGCAGAAGGTGGACAAGAACCAGCCAAACTTGCACCAGTTCTTCTCCCGCCAAGGCGGCAGCAGCAGCACTAAGGTTGGCCCCAGTGTGGAGAAAAGCCAGGAGGACAAGGACTTGGAGCTTGCAATGGAGCTACAGAAGCAGTTTGACATTGAGGCCAGGTACCGGCTGACTGCCAGTAGGTTCAAGGGTGCGGATAATGAGTACAGCCTCCGCGAGACAAGGCATAATAAAAAGTGAATCAATCCTCATGGATTCAACATCACGGGACTTGCAGCTGTTCAGGAGCACAGCTTGTGAATCCTAGTTTGGTGGACATTTTGACGGCATTTGTTAACTAGTGATTCATTCTGATGAAGTATTGTGTGAGACAGATCAGCATTGAGTCTTTAACTTGTCACAGAAGATGCCACTCTCATTTTGAGGTTGATTTCTTTTTCAGACAGGATTTTAAATATTCTATTTTAGTGTGTAGTATCCACTTCATAAACACATTTTCATGGGCAAGACATCATGAGCCAGTACTGAGTACTCGTTTAATTTGTTTTTGTGGCTGTCTTTGCTCCACAGTGAATTCATTGTATCATCATTTAGGTCCCATATTACTTTTACATCATCTGAGGAGGCTATTTGATCTGTGAATATGACATAATACTACAAGTGTGAGGCTTTCCTAGTATAAAGCCCAGCATTGTTCTTCTGGACTTGGTGGCTGAGGAATCATTGCCATGTGGTGTGAAACAAGCTGGAGTTAATGGTGTACAAGGGTTTACCTTGTTTGAAGGACAGGGTTGAACGAGCTGATCTTTACTTCTCTTATGTATATACTTGGTTATGCTCTGACTTTTTGTACAGATTGAATTCATTATAATTCAGTATAAATGGCCACGCTTTATACTTTGCAGTGTAGTACTAGTAGCAGCAGAATGCAACCTTCTGTCTCCAGAGACCATGGAAGCACCTTGGTAGGTCAGATGGCTTGGGGCAGGACAGTGTCTGGAGTGGCGATGAAGTCCTTCTCTGCCAAGGCTCTCTGCAGCACCCTCCACTAACATACTTGCAATATATGTAAGCCATATATATCTGTAGTGATTTGGGAAAGTAACTTTTGTCTGAGATTGGGGAATGAAGCATTTGACAGTCAGCAGTACTGTGGAAAAGAATAGATTGAAATGGATTTATTCCTTTTCCTGATAGAAACCTGCTCTGTTGATAACTTGGGTTGTTTTTAGGGTGCTTGCAAAGAGTGAATTCTGTTTTAATGGAGTTTTGAGAGTAGACTGATCCCCAAAAGGAGATGGAGAAAAAAAGGTCCTTGAATGTCTTGAGAAAGAGCACTTAATATGATGTAGGCCATATTAGACATCATGCAAATCCATTGACAAGGATAGGTGCTGTGAAAATGCAATATGATGAGAGTGGATCACTGGGTTGATAGTATTCGCATAACTGCCCATATCTACTGTTGTGGCTTGTGTTCAGAGATGCTTTGTCCCACATCATAGGGGGTGCTCTGGTTTTGAATACTGTCATCATTACTGGCATATTTGCTGTACCTTAGTGATGCAGTCTTAGTGCCACAGTAGTAGCCTCATTGATTGCTTGGAGCTGCCCATGTTAGAACTACTGGCACCTCTCTTGAGTGGCAAGGAAGCCAAGGATTCTGCATTCAAGGAGTTGGGCAGTTTCATTTGTAGGTCACATAGTCATTCTTGTATTTGTGCATCTTGGCTTGATAAGACAGGAACATTTACTGCTGTTGTAATCATGTCAATGATGACTTGTCATGACTACAGTTATACTGTGCTGATTCCACATAGACAGCATGGAGTCTGCCCTAATAGGGATCTTTCCATTTTACCGCTGTATTTTGCCACCACTCCACCTCAGGGGTTGTGTTGGAGATGCATTGGCAGATTCCTGTGTACAAACATGGGCCATATATTCAGTAACATTGCCTTGTGAGAACAACCTGACCAGCCTGGCTTGAACTGCTAGAATCATTCTGCAGTCCTGTCTCTAGAGGTGAGAGTGTGTGAGAGGCCTGGGGGTTGGGCAGACAGTTGATGCACTGGTGCAGTGCTTGAAAGGTATCCACTCTCCTGAAGACCTACTGAAAGTGTTGACATTTTTAAAACTGCATTTGATGGTCTGCTTCATCGAAACCTTATCCAAGGCACGTTTTAGTATCAGTGAGGACTTAGCTTTGTTTTTCCATCTATGGTACTGAGTCAAGACATTGGCTCAACATTTTAAAACCAAACATAGTGATATGTTTTTATTAATGTAGCAGTCTTATAATAATGGATATGTAGTGTGAAGCATTTATTGTTGTAGGATCTTCTTTTACATTTTGTGTGTCATTGTGGTGAACATTGATAATGAAAACGGTGGCCAGTACATTTCCATAAGCCTTGGGCTTGGGATTGGAGAATGTAAAATCATTAAAGAAGACAGGGTGATACATGTCAAACAGACAAAGGAAGTTCCAGCTGCTGACTGTGTGCAGTGAAACTTCATTTCCAGCAGTGACTAGGCTGCCCGTGGTTGGAAATCCAATCCTTTATAAGAAATTGGATGTATCCTTTTTCACCTTTGGGTACTATTTTCTTCAAGAATATGGAAAATTTGATATGATGATTGTGTGAAAGCTATCTCATATCCTGCCTTTCATATTTCCTATATCAGTTGGTCCCTGTGGCTGACATATTGACAGAATTTGTTGTTGTTGTTGTTGTGACTGTTGAGGGGAAAAAAGTGAAGCAGAACTCAGTAGATTAGTATCAGGCTTAAGCACTGTATTCACTGACATGGACCACTGGACTTGAGTAATTCTGGTTATCTTCACATCTTCCTCTCAGTCATCACTGCAGCATGCAATGTCTATGCACCTCTTTCAATTTGTATGACTTGTTCACTCAACTATGCAATGATTCTGCCAAGTCTTTCTAGAACTTCACACAGGTGAGCAGTGCTGGCAGCTTGAATGACAGATCTTCGAAGGTTTACCTTTGTACACACAGTCTCTTGAAGTTCCAGTCGTTTGTGTAGGTGGGGCTCACCTGATGCAAAGACATTGGTGAAATGTGGTTATAGCCATCTAGGACTTTTATGATAGCAGGCCATGTCTTCTTAAAATCATTTATACTCGAGATCTTGGTAGGTGTCTGGGCAATCTCACCAAGGCAGAAGACTTGACAATAAATTCTCAGACTGGAGCCGTCCTCACTCACCCATCACTAGCGCTTTGAATAGTGCCCACTTCAAACATTGGTTGACATTCATGTCAGTCCTGGTGCTGTATACTTGACAACATGGCCATTTTTCCTTACATGTTGGATGGGAAGAGCATATGGAACAAGATGATTGTGCGAGATGTTGATGGGATGGTGAAATAACGAAAGATGGCTGTATGATATAGTGAGGCAGTGGCATTTCTGAGGAATGTGTCAAAAAGGTCTTGAAGTTATGACATGTCCATATTTTGTGTCCTGTCACATTCTCTCATTTTCATATACGTCTTTCCTTTTAAGATTAACAAGGACTTTCATTGGCATTGTTACTGGGCCATTGGATAATTCCTGCAGAATTCTTGCTCCCCTCCCAAATTTCATGGAAGAACTCATTCTCTCTCTCTCTCTCTCTCTCTCTCTCTCTCTCTCTCTCTCTCTCTCTCTCTCTCTCTCTCTCTCTCTCTCTCTCTCTCTCTCTCAATGTGAGCTTATGGTAAAAGCTCAGTGGAGTTGTGCAGGTGGGAATATGAAGCCTTCCCAGGTGTGGTGAAAGCAGTAATGGCTCAGACTGATGGATGCCCAGGATGATGTCCTTTTGGAGGGAAATGAACACTTAAGAAAGAATCACAAAGGGAGGGTGGCCGGGGTCGGAATGACAACAGTACCAAAAATACGTCGTGACAAAAGCTTTTGTCACGACGTATTTTTGGTACTTAAGAAAGAAGGTTGTGTACCAGCAGAATGTTCTTGTAAAATTCTTTTGTTGATAAAAATCATCAGCAATTGATATTCATACTTAATTAATTTTGTCAGTAATGTTAGTGAACACCATCATGCAAACTATTATAATAATCTGCATAAAATGACAATTTCTCATAAAATCTATTGTCCAATCAGATTTTATCCAACGCTAAGTTTGTATTTGCTGTTCCGTGTGTAAACCAGCAATTATGAGTATGACTTTGAAACCACACTGGCGATGTACTTGGATGCCATGACAGTCCAGACTTCCATGTGTTGCCATCCAATCAGATTGGAGGTGCTCTTTGATTGGTTTGTCAAGATTTGTAGGTAAATACAAAGGCATAATATAATAATATGATCAAGAAAACTTAAAAGGTACCTGCCTGACAATGTTTCTGTCTGATTTCACCATTAATTAATACCAACTGAAAATGATCAGTAAATCAAGGCTCTGTTTGTTACAGACAGGCACTGTGGTTGATCAGCCAATGGGATGCTTCTTACTAAATTGCTCTGGCATGTATGCCCAGGTTCTGAAGTCCTATTAAAGTCTGCATGAAGTTGTATTATATCTTGTCAAATGTGAGGTCAGAAGGCTCCTGCTGTTGATGTCTCTCAAGGTTGTGGGTTGGGTATTTTTGTTCTGAATCATTCCTTTGTGTGTACCATCTTCATCATTGTGGTTAGGTGGTTTAATTTTGTGCCAGCCCTGTCTCAATGGATATAAGTAGTCTCATAATAATATTTTAAGATTAATTCTGCATTTCTTTATCTTTATTTTCTTAAAGAGTCTGTAGTACTTATCACCATATGCTTGTGTGTCCTGGACTATTTTGAATTATACATTAATTACAGATTGGGAGGTTTATTTGATGAAATAAGTTTGCTTTTATAGTGTAAGCTAGTAGCAAACCACATGTTTACTTTCCTTCATTTGAAAGGAGCTGATCAGATTTGCACTAGTAAATAGACATATCTCCGTGTAAATACATGAGAGATCCCCCCCCCCCCCCCCCCCCATTTGTGTGTTTGTTTTTGGGTGGGGTTTGTTTTGTTTTTGGGTGGATTTTGTTTTGTGTTTTCCATACTCTAGTAGGGCCAGTATCGAAATATCGCCTGCAAGCAATTACCACCCTGCTCTTTTGCTATATACCAATAATGGGTCATGTCAGGCTACTTAACAGCAGTAATTCTGCAGGAGAGTTGGAATTGCTTCTATATTGTTTGTTGATACTTCAATAAAGAATTCATCCACCTCCAAGATCTGTTTTGCATTTCATTTGTTGCACTTTTCTTGTTGCGTTTGACATTCACTATCTTTGCTCTCATTGCACTGTTCCTCAACATTCTCACCATGGAAAAGATGAACATGTTCACTACTCAATCTTCTTTCATTCAAAGATGGAAGCTGAAAGTACTCTATCCTGTACTTGCAAGTTATAGGTATAAGAGTGAAATTCATAAAATCAGTTAATGAAAACTTAATGGTTGAGTTATTGCTAAGGCCAGCTGCCCGTCACAAGGATAAATGGGAAATGCATTGAGGAGAAAGGGAGAGGAAAGTTGCTGAGGAGTTGGACAGCCTGCAAGAGTTGTTGCAGTACCCATGCATACATGCACCCAGTCATGTTCATGTTCACTGCACAGCAGAAAGGTGTGCCTGTCCAATGAAAAGAATAAGCATTTTGCTAAAGTCCCCGTAAGAAACAAAAAGTAAAGTTTTGGCTTCACTTTAGAAAGTTTGTTGTGCTGACTGCATGTGTGTGTGTTGCTATGGTGTGATCAATTGTTTTCAACCCGTGAAATCTTGTAGTTAAGGAAAACTAAAAAGTAATGAAACGAATTATTTTCAATCCGAAAGAGATGTAATTAAATTCTACATCTGTAGAAATTTATGTACGAGATGTGCATGAACAAGGGAAGCAACTCTAGCATCCAGTGCTGTGAGAAGGAAAACAGAGTAACTTCCCTTTAATGGGTTCTTCGTCATCTTCGCAGAGCGGGTTTTCATGGCGTTTCAGAACTAGTAATGATTTGTAAATAATACACATAATTTTCATTTACGAAGCCTAAACTATTTCGCCAAAAGGATTTAGACATTTTTATATCATCAGAACTCTAGGGCTTTTTTTTGGGGGGGGGGGAGGTGTGTGTGTGTGTGTGTGTATGTGTGTGTGTGTGTGTGTGTGTGTGTGTATTAATAAACATTGTTATTTGTTCAGAAAGCAGTGTGAACATATTCTAGAGCTATCGACTGCTTATGCCACTGAGCGTCTTGCCGTGAGTGGAGGTTTCAGAGCCGAATTATCGCGGAAAATAATGATAACATTTGACGTGTGCAATGGCAAATGTTATCTGATAATCTGCAAGCCAATCTAAAGTGTATAAGTAGATTGCAATATTTGATAAGACCACAGTATTAGGATGAACTTTTTTTCATGCTCGGCACAGATCATGTTGATGGCTTTATCTATTGATTCAACACATCAGCAAACTCTCTCTCTCTCTCTCTCTCAATCAACCAATCAATCAATCAATCAATCAATCAATCAATCAATCAATCAATCAATCAATCAATCAATCAATCAATCAATCAATCAATCAATCAATCTATCTCTCTCTCTCACTCACGATTGTGCTGCGGTCGGTGACGGTCGCATCTCATCGAGGCTCTGCTCTGCTAAAGTGCGAAGACAGGCGGCGTATCTGCGGTTTTGTAGTGAGACTGAATTCCGGAGTTTTCATCTCGTTCCGAAGACGATGCACATGTAGGTTTTTGACACTGCTTTTCTTCTAAAGCCCTAACTTTACGCGTTTGACGAACTCTTTGTCGGCTTGAATTGCAATAGGCGACGTGTACATTCGGGCGACACTCGTCAGAACTGATCGTGACTTGTGTCTGGTAGGACGTGACATGGGATTTTCACTCAGCCACAAGTACAGTTGGTAGAAGGTGAAACGTGTGTGTATTGAACTATTTCCTCCAGTTTCGTGTTTCTTCGTTTTGCCGGTCTTCGTTGATCATTACACTGTTTCAACGAAACAGTGACATTTGTATTGCAATATAGGCGGACGGAGTGGTGCAGTCATAACACGTTTCAGCATTGTGGTGGTGTTGATATAGTGTCGTGAAAAGAGGATCTTTATCTTTTTTTTTTCTTTTTTTTCCTTTTCCTCTCTCGTTTGACTTTGCTATTTGGACTTATTAATTCGAAAATTTGGAAAAGTATTGGTTTTGCACGTGCTCCACGATGGGCGTTGAACTCAAACTCTACCGTGCACGCATTGAACTTAATGTTTCTCGCGAAACCCGTGCTAGAGGGCTGATGACACCGAACTCAGTGAGTAGTGTGTGCGCGTGCGCTGCGTTTTTCAACGTGGCTATCATACTAGGCTTGCTTGGTGGCGCTTTGATAGGTGCTCAGGCCTCCACACCGCTGCCAGACAGCCAACTTGCTCTTGCTCTCCGAGGCGATCGCGCGTTTTTCAGCGGCTTTCAACGAGAGTGTGATGCACATGAGATTTGCCTTGAGTCCATGCCACTATGGGGAGCTACATCTGCGCTGAATATAGTGTCAGAGCCTGTCCAGTGGAAGATGTGCGGCGGGCCATTCTCAGTCACTGGGGTTTGCTGTGCAGATGATAACTGCAGTGCGATTTCTTCCAATCCCCAACTATGGGGCAGATTGGATAAGGGTGGTCTGGAAGCTATGAGAGATTGGCTTGGTATGACGTCGGCGACATCTGTGTCTGGTGACTGCTGGTGGGAAGGTGACCACTGCGGAGTGCACTGGACTGGCACACTAGTGAACAATCGCGGGATACTAGGCTACCAGTGGAACACTTCCAGCGTGCTCATCTTGACGGGGGACGTGGAACCCAACCCAGGACCTGCTGTGGAGATGTGTGACCTTGAGGCAGCCCTGGCAACACTGAGAGACGCGATGACGGAGGACAGAGAGCGGTCGCAGGAGGCACTGACTGAGACCCTGATGGCCGAATTGAAGAATATGGGAATGGGATTGAGGGCCATGTCTGAAAAGCTGGAGAGTATTCAGCAAGAGCTCAGTGAGGTCAAGAGGAAGCTGACCCATCATGAAGGCTTCATAGACCATCTTAGTGATAGACAGGCTGACATGGACACTAGGCTGCGAAATATCGAGGAGAGGATGGAATTTCAAGATCAAAGAAGTAGAAGAGACAACATCATCCTTTACAACGTTCCTGAGACAGACAGCGAGTCATTCAAGGAAAATGAAAGCAGTTCATGGAAGTCGTAAACGAGATTCTGCCAAACCATTTGCAGCCAAGTGACATCAAGCGTGCCCACCGCATAGGAAAGGCAGCACAAGACAGAATACGGCCGTTGATCGCGTGTCACAACCGAAGTAAAAACAAGTACGCCATCCTCAACGCCTTTGAAGAATTTAGAAAGAGGAGAATCGGCGTATCTTCCGACAGGACCATCAACCAGCGGATGCAGCTACGGGAGCGGAGAGATGCCAGTCTTCAAGGGCGCGCCAACGGAAGAAGACATGAGGGTGCAGCGGAGCAGTATGAAGGAGACTCCAGTCAGGAGCCATGAGGCGGCGGGTACCTCACCCGCTCCATGTCCCGGCTCCAAGCCCGGACGAACGCTAGCTAGGATGCTGGCCAAGGCTCTATCACCACTGCTGACTCTGCTTCAGGTACTTTGCGCTTTCTGTCTTGGAATGTGGGTGGAATTTTGTCGAAACTTGTTGACCCAGACTTTTTGCCATACCTTCTTGATTTTCTTTTTGTCTGCTTGAAACTTTTGTCGAATACTTTGATAATAGTACGGTTCTTTCAAAATTTAAATGCTTTGTTTCTCCTGCTAGAAAGCTGTCTTCGTTGGGCCGACGGTCAGGTGGGATAATTTGCCTCGTTAAACTTTCCATTGCTTCCGTGGTGGAACCTGTAATCTGTGATCGACAACATGCTTGTCTTTAAGATACACGGGCACTTGTTCCACTGTGTAAAAGACGTATTGCTAGTATGACATTCCACCTTTTGGATCGCCATATTATGACAGTAGGGTAGAAATAAATGGCATGTGCATACTTGAAGAGTGCTTATTGCAATTATACGCGCAGTATTCTGATTGATGTTGTTATCTGTGGCGACTTATATGCTAGGACGGGTAACTCGACCGGGAGCAACAGGATGGTTACTCTGATATGAGACAGGACATTCTCAATGAGTATCGGCACTCGCAGGACTCTACTATAAACGATTTTGGCCGTGCACTATTATCTGTGTCTGGGATTTGATTTGCGTATGCTGAATGGCACTGTGGAACGTGACAGTGATGGCAGTTACACATATATATCACCATCTGGAAAGTGTTATTGATTATTTTTTGGTATCAATTGATTTTCTACCTTTTTGCATGTCTCTGTTAGAGAAAATGTATTGTCAGCACATCTGTCTAGAGCTGAAGGTTAAAGGTGCTACTGTGGAGGCTGATGTTGCAGATGTATTTGTTACAAGTAAGTTGGTTTGGGATGAACGGACGTCTCACCGTTATGCTGATGAACTGAAGCGAAACTTCTGTGAAATAAACTTGGGTCCGCATATGGCTATGAGGGAATGTGGGATAGATGTGTGCGAGAAGATTACTGGCTGCTTTGTACAGGCTGCTGAATTTGACAGAAAAGATGTGCCATACGGAAAAAGACGGTATGGACAGCCCTGGTTTGATGGGGAGTGTAGGTTGGCAAAGACTAAATAATCTCCTTAGAAGGTACAGGCGAACCTTATCGTTTCCTTTAAAATTAGAGTATACAATATGCAGAAACCGGTACAAGAGTTTGATTGGTGCGAAGAATGTACAACATAGGAATCTGGTTCTGTCAAGAATAGTAGAAAACATAAATGACACCAATAAATTCTGGAGACAAGTTAAACTACTGGCTGCAAAGAAATGTTTAGACAAGCGTGTCAGTGTAGACACATGGTATAATCACTTTCATGAGGTTTTCCAGATAACGAACTCTGTCCATATGTCAGTTTGAGGAAACTGCTGTCACATCATCTGAGGAAGAATTGTCCATATTAAACGCTGACATTACAGAAGATGAGATCACCACTGCCATGGCCAGGCTTAAGGGAGGCAAATTGGCTGGTCCGGATGAAGTACTAGCGGAAATGTTAAAATGTACACCCCATTCTGTTGTTCTATGGATATGCAGGTTTTTCAATATGATATTCACTAAAGGTCAGTATCCGAAAGTCTGGACCAGTTCAATTATTGTACCTATACATAAGAAAGGTGATCCATCCAATCCTGATAATTACAGAGGAATTTGTCTAACAAGTATCTTTTGTAAAGTGTTCACCTCAATTATTACTGATAGAATTGTGTCTTGGGCGGATTCAAACAACCTGATTGCAGAAGAACAAGCTGGTTTTCGAAAGGGTTACTCAACAGTTGATAATGTGTACATCCTTAATTGTATCATACGGAGGTGCTTGAGCAGGAAGCGGAAGTTGTACTCAGCATTTGTGGACTTCAAAAAGGCGTTTGATACAGTCAGAGAAGCAATGTGGAAGGTGTTGAAATTGTATGGGATGAAAGGTAAAATGCTTAAGATGCTTCAAGGCATGTACTCCTCAGTATGGTACTGTGTCAGAAGCAATGGTCAGTGCAGTGCTTCATTCGAGAGTAAACGGGGCCTAAAACAAGGCTGCAAAGCCAGCCCGATAATTTTTTCCTTATTAATTTCATATGTAGCGAGGAAAGTAAGTGAAAATGGAAAACATGGAGTACAACTCATGCCTGAGTTTGTCTCAGTATTCCTCCTTTTGATCGCTGATGACTTATCTCAGACACCATAGTTGGACTGCAAAACCAGCTGAACGTACTGGTAAAGGAAGCACGTAAACTTGGCCTACAGGTCAACTCTGACAAAACAAAAGTTGTGGTTTTTCGCAATGGTGGCTTTCTTGCTGAGCACGAAAGGTGGTTTTTGGATGGGAAGCAACTGGAAGTTGTAAATGAATATAAATACCTCGGTGTAATCTTTTCTACACGGCTGTCGTACAGAACGCTACAGCTAGATCTGGCACAAAGAGCCAAAGCCGGTTTACTCCAGGTTAACAAATGCTGTAGAAAACTTGGATGTGTGTCGCCAGATATTTTTTTCAAACTTTTTGATGCACAAGTTTTACCAGTTATTATGTATTCTGCGGAGGTGTGGGGTATAAATGATTGCCCTGATATAGAGAATGTCCATCTTCAAGCATTGAAGCGGTTTTTGCATCTACCACCTCAGACTCCAAATGCAATTGCATACGGAGAGACAGGCAGGTACCCTTTGTACATCAATGCTAGATTGCGAGCACTAAAGTATTGGTTAAGGATTTTGAGAATGGACAATACTAGATATCCTCGCAAAGTGTATAATATGTTGCTGATGTCTGGAAAGAGTAACTGGGCAAATGATATAAAAGGTATATTACATAAATACAATTTTGGCAATCACTGGGAAAGGCAACATGTAGAGAATGAAAAGCAGTTCTTGAGGGATCTGAGGGAGCGTCTTATTATGGAGTACAAACAGGAGTGGTCTGACATTCTTAGAAGTAGCTCAAGGTA
>JAWQFJ010000158.1:40000-44657 GCA_034096865.1 Theodoxus fluviatilis | reverse complement strand
TACCTAACTTAAAGTCTGTGCTTTGTTTTCAAAGTTTGTTACTTATTGCATACAATTGTCCAGTTTGTGCGCTACTTTGTACACAATGATTTTTCTGTTGTTTTCCAGTTTCAGTACTGGAATGAATAAAATCCATGGAAAAGAAACATCTTGTCCCGTGTGATTCCTTCAAACCTGATGTGCATGTAGTATGATCAGCATATTCATACAGGTCTCTGAAAGGGCATGAATGGTGGGAGGGAGGAATGGCATTGGGGATGGCAGGCCCCCTTCTGGCCTGTACACAGGCAGCATAGGGTCCAATGGGTGTAGTATATACAGTAGCCTCACACTGGCTGGCCCAAACCTGGCCAGCATTGGGCCAATTTAGGTGTAGTGGCTGCGTGTGGGCCAGCCAAGCCAAGCCACTACACTACCTGAACTGGCCTGGCCACGTTTGGGCCCAAACGTGGCCAGCACCGGGCCAGTTCAGGTAGTGTAGTGGCTTGGCTCGGCTGGCCCACATGCAGCCCACACGCAGCCAGCACCGGGCCAGTGCGGGACAAATTCTCACTCCCAGCACGGGGCCAGCGCCAGATGCCAGTGCTGGGCCCGCACGTCTGGCCGACATTGGCCCAGTATGGGGCCCGATTTAAATGCTATCTGGGCGCGAATAGTCGAGTGTGCCTTTGACACATGGCGGTGTTCCAGAAATCATCTATTTATTGGGTAAAACTGTTGGGCAACTTACATGGCAAGACATGTTATCCACGCGCCCAGTTCAAGACTGACCCGGATGTACAAACAAGGGAAGTAAGCAGTAATCAACAATGAGATAGACAATACACAGTTGTCTCTCTTAGACCATAGGGAAGGCATTCCTAAACATACAGTACTTCTCACAGGAAGCGAGCGGGCGCATCAAACGCCACCCTCGCCGCGTGTATGCCTGCACGTTCTCAGGGGTCGCTCCATTATTGCTCTCGTCCTGATACAGTGTCTCTGTAGGCTCGTCGTCGTTTGGGTCAGGGCGGCGTCGTGGCGACTGCCACCAGTCCGGCGGTAGATCTCCCTGGTACCTCCAGAGATGGGCACGGTTCACGTCCTGTGGCAGGGCCAGCTTGGTGGTGCATCCCTTCTCAGCCCGTGGGTTGGAGAACCACGGTGCAGTGCCCTCAGGAGAGGTCTGGTGATCGGCCTTGCGGTCGTAACCAGACTTCATTCTGTCCACGCTCCGCTGCAGGTGTGTCCTTGGGGACTTTCGCACTGCCTGCAGCATACCCTGGAGCGGCTCCACACACTGTACTGCGGCACGTCACGGGGGGTATCTACCAATGGCCTGGCAACCACTGCAGAACTGTCAATCTTTTTAGGGCCACTACGACGACTGTTGGGTCTTGTCTGTGAGGCACAGATGGCAGAGCGCCAACACAAATTGCGAACGGACTTGTGCCGACCGATCCAAAAGTACAGCTCACAGACGCGTCAGCACGTCTTCCGCCTTCCGAGGTGGCCAGCTGATGGGTCGTCATGCAGCTGTCTCAGTGCTTCCTCCTGCATGGCTCTCGGCAGAACAGGGAGAAGGCAGCAGATTTATCCCTTCTTGTCCATCCACTTTCTGTACAGCGCTCCATCCATCAGCTGCAGGGCATCCCACTGGGTCCAGTATGCCCTGGTGACAGGACTGGTAACACGACCTTCTTCCAGGGTGGGCGAACAGGCCTGTCCTCCATCCAGCGGATGATGGGCTGCAGGTCAGGGTCCTGTCCCTGTGCGGCTGCCAGATCCTGTGAGGGTGGGAAGTTCGCTGGGTTGCTTCTTCACGTTGATCGATAGCCTCGACACGGAGAGCGGTGTTGACTGCCTCCGCCAAGGTGGTGGGAGCCAACATCTGCACTTGATGTTTCGCTTCATCATCGACGAGGGCATCTAGGAACTTCTCTCGAGCCAAATCGTCGATTGCCTCCCTGTTAAAGGCAGGGTGAGCTCGCTTCACCAACCTCTCGATGTCGGCCACCAACTCAATGAGCGATTTTTCCTTCTTGCATTTTCTTGTGTAGAGCACTGCCTTAGCCTGGTCTGCATTCCAGGAATCTTGGAACCTGTCACGGAGGGACCGAACGAGGGCAGTGTAGTCGTTCCTGCCTTCGGGCGGAATGGTTTCCAGGACTGTCAGCGCTTGTCCCGTCAGGCTGGAGATGAGGAAACTCGCTTTCTCCCGTTCACCCCAACCGTTGATCTGCGCGGTCACCTCAAACTGGATGTGGTAGGCATCCCACGGTGCCTTCCCGTCGTATGTTTGTGGCCGCTGCACTGGACGACCTGCTGGGGGGTATACCTCTTCCTGATTTGAACCGAACGGTGACGCCTCTGCTCGAAGTTACTTGAGAGTCAGGTGATCATCTTGGGTGTAAAGTCTGGCTTGATAGGAGAGGCTTGCTTTTGTTTCTTCTTTCTCTTCCAGCTTTTTCTCCAGTCTGCAGATGACGGTGTCAAGCCGGGTTACTTCCCCTTCGAGGGAGTCGAGGCCAACGTCGTTTAGCTTAAGATTACACCCGAATCACGCGGACCGTTAGGTGCATGGAGTACAGTACCGCCGAGCAAGACGTTTGTCACAAAATGCAGATTTATTAACGCGGCCGGATCTTAGCATAACTCCCCGGGCGTGCGAAGTCAGTCAGGCGGAGTGGCGGCTGCGGTCTCGTTCTCGTTCAAATGCCGAGATTTCAAACTGAGGTACTCTGTCCGATCGGACAGAGTACCTCAGGTACTTTGTCCGATCGGACAGAGTACCTCAGGTACTTTGTCCGATCAGACAGAGTACCTCAGGTACAGTGTCCGGAAATGTTGCCGATAACGACCATTTCAGCCCTACTATGTATATGGTCATTTAACTTTATTAAACTTAACTGTGTTTTATTGACATTCTAAGCCTTGCTCCGATGAAGTAGTTTCATGCAAAAATGATGAAAATTAATTTCATTGTGTGACAAAGTGCTTACGCGCAGTAGCGTTTCTCGCGTCCTCGCGCCACCGTCTTCACATGTCAACAATTTTTCTCGTCTGCAAATAACGCATAACGGGCGCAGAATGTTGGTTGATTTCCTTGCTGCCGATCTTCCTGACTTCTCAGCATTTTCCTCAATGGCAGCGGATTTAGCGAAGGTCTGCCCTTTGCAACCCGTTTCTCTGCCTGTGCGATTCTCTTGTGTGTGAATGTTTTGTAACACTTATCTTCGTCGTGTAGTTCTGGCCTCTGAATCAAAGTCTCTGAGCTTTTGCGCTCATTTCTGTCATTTTTGGCCCACTTCTCACTGCACTGTCAAATTGCATCCCACCGAATTTCCGTAAAATATCATATTTCTTTGGGTTTAGCCATAGCTGCCAACCTTCCAAAGTTAAAAAGAGTAACATGTGGGGGGTGGGTTCGGGAGGGGGGTAGGCCCCCCTCCCGAATAGCGGGGGTGAGGGGGCGCAGCCCCCTGAAGCTGAAGCCTTTTTTGCAATATGGACAGTCAAGTTTCATGAATAATACAACACAGTCATGTTTCATGAACAATATAACACAACACAGTCATGTTTCATCAACTACACCCCACAGTCATAATAAAATTCACCTCCTATATCCTTGGCAATGCCCCAAGTTGAGTTTACAGCCTAGTTCTTTTTCACCATCTGTGCAGTCGAGGATTTGGCCTTTTTCAGAAAGTCCTGGCTGAACTTCTGCTCATAGCAAGAGCCACGGAGATTGGCCTTTGCCACCATCATGTTGTTCAGCATGCTGGAGCTAAGTGACCCTCTGAAGTCGGTCTTGTTTTTTCTCACCTGGCTGAACAGGCGCTCACAGCTGGCATTGCTGTGGGGCAGGGACAAGATTCCCAACATGCAATGAGCCAGTCTGTTATATGCCAGGTCTCCAAGCTGGCGCTGTTTAGCCAAGTGGGCCCACTTTTGGTCTTCTCTATCCAGGCAGCAGACAGCTTGAGGCAGCTCCTCAGCTTGGAAGTTGTTGAATTGCTCCTGAAGCTGGTCTGTTGCTTGGCAGATGTCCTCTTCATCAAGCTTCAGAACAAGGCATGGAAACTTTTTGATGAAGAAGAGGATGTCCTGCCATGATGACGAAGCTGTCTGGGTGGTGTCAGCAGCCCGCGCATGAATCAAAACAGGGTCTCTGAAAGGGAACCTGGCTACCATGTAATCACAAGCTGACATGTAGTACTGCCGGACACTTCCATAGAACGCAGCTTGGTCTTCAGGTAACATCGTTTCAAGAATGGCAGAAGCTGCTGCCCCAACAAAGACATGTGCATCCTCCTTCTGATTATCTCTCTTTCTGTAGTCCACTTCATAAGGATTTTTTGATTTCAGTGCAGAGGGGACAATGAACTTTGAGAGGATATTGCTGAGCAGACCCAGAAGAATTTCTCTCAATACATGTATGAGTGGTTTCTCCGCCTGTAGTTTCCTGTTGGTACTCTCGTACACAGGAACAACTGCCTTGAGGAAAACGGTGTAGGTAAGCATCACCTGGTTGGACAGGGCAGCAAAGATCCTTTCTTGCCTTGAACATCCCCCTTTTGACACAGCTGGCTTTTTGCCTGGTGGCTCACTGGTGGTCTCTGCAGCAGACTTCCTCTTTATCCCAGGAGTAGCTGCAGTGCTGCTCGTCTTGAGAGTT